>JBBYHO010000002.1:2797288-2820967 GCA_038382025.1 Adansonia gregorii
AAGTACTAGATATAGGTAAAACTCTACTAAAATCCAGCTAGGGGTGAATGCATACAATGTTCAAGGAGATTTCTTGGTACAATTATTTTTTGTTTGAGGAGCTTCTAGTGTTGACATTAAGGATTTGATCAAATCCTAAGATTGTAGTTACAGGAATCAAGCAGTAAACCATGATTACAAGAATAAATAATTAGCAAGGATAATTTGTTACCTTGTATGTGTATTCTACATAGAATACTTTGTACACTTTTATTAGCTAATACCCATATATACACCTCATGATGAGAGGAATAAAAAATGTTGAATACTTTTTCACCAAAGACCTTTTTCAATTCATCATAGTATTAGAGCAGGTCTAATCTATAAGTAAATCAAAAGCTATGTTGAAGTTTTTTTTCTCTAAATAAAAGGCATGAACCTTAAAGACACTTCAACCATACCCTTTAAATCCAAATCTATTATTCCAAATTTGTTGTATAATTAGCCACCACCAGTTATACTCCAATAGGACAATTTAGCTTTTCCTATTGGTATTGCTCTTAATGAAACAAATTTTCCATTATGGTCACAATTGATGGAAATACACATTGACAAGTGAAACAAAGTCAGATATATTATAGGTGAAATAGTAAAACTAGCAACCAATAATCCCAGCTATGTGCATAGATTACTAACATCCACAAAGTTAAAAGTTGGCTCATTCATTCAATGATCCCCCATCTAATATAGCGATTATCTAGTTGGCCATAGCCAAGGATATATATAGGAGGCTATTGCAAAAACCTTCTATGACTGATTAAACAAGACATGTTTGCTTGAATTGAATCAAAAGTCTTTCACCACCACATAGAATGGTCGACCTTTGCATGCATACTATAATGAACTGGATGTAATTTTTCAAGAAATCGATCATTGGATAGTCACTCAAAATGAAGCCTTTGAAGGGATTGTATATATACATTCCATGATGGCAATGTTATAAGTCCATATATTCCTAAGTGGGCTTAATCCGAAATTTGATCAAGATCATGTTGAGATTATACAAAAGGATCTAGAATTGGATTTGGAAAGTACATATGCCTATATAAGAAGAAAAGCACAATAGAGATAGATGATGGGTAGTTATCGACCAGTCCCTAAAAGTTTAGCTATAGTGGATCACCAAAATCCATAGGGATCTAGTAACATCTCCACAAAGGGATCAAATAACCCATCATTGGGGAAAACTAACAGCTTTATTTATGACCATTATGGTGAAATAAGACCTTGAAACAACGATGCTATGAGATTATCAAGTATCTGGTGTTACTGTAAGCCTTACAAGCTAGTTGTTATGGCTTGGTAGGCATATTCATTTGGTGATTTCATTAATCAAACATAATATTTTATTAATGTAAAAAAGCTATTTCTTTATCCATAAGATTACATTATATAATTCTTATAAATATCTTATGCAGATAAAACCAATAAAACACATTGACCATGTAAGGGAATTATAAAGAGTTGCAATTATAAGATCCCTATGTATCAAAGTCATGTTTCTAAAAACATTCTTGGTCATTGTGCTATGAAGACATGGCATTGATAATACACAAAGACTAGGATATATAAGCCTCGATGCATAGGATGCATGCAATTGATCTTATAAATTGAAATATAGATACTTGGAGGCATCATATAGGTGCTTATCATCATAACAAGTTCATTAAAGATGACTCGCTATGAAAGTTCTACTTGGTATTTCACTCAAATGTCTATGGAAATACCCTCATGTATCAGTAGTGTAAGTGATCCTTAGACTTATAGCACCAAGTCATCTTGTATGGGGAGTGTTATGCTTTGATTCCATCATGAATGGGTCCATAATAGATGGATACTTATGGTAAGGTGGTTTTAGGTATGGCATAAATCATATGGTAGGTGAATGAGTGGTCCAAAGAAGATTCATCACCCCAAGTAATATGAGGGGATATATCACATGTCACCAACCCATGTTAACTCTAAACCCTTGGCCAAGGCAATATTGATTATGGAGTTAACATATAGGGGTTGCATACTAATGTGGAATGGGCTAAGAGTAGATACTAAACCATGCTCTTGCTAATTCCATGATATATGAAGCAAGGATATTTATTACACTAAGATATTAAACACTAAAAGGCTTGTCAAAAATATATTGACACTCGATCTTGGTCTATAAATATAAAATATTCTTAATTTCCTATTCTATATTTGTTCCTAATATGATGGAGGCCTAATAGGTCATACACATAAGGGTGATTAGTAAAAAGTAAATAGAGACTAGGATTATATCTCTAATACAATTGTTTAAATATGTTTATATGGGCCATAGGCAAAATTGTAATTTCTTAAAAATTAAAATTTTAAACCCTAGGCTATATAAACCTATGTTTGCCATCCCTCAATTAGAGGCTTAAAATTTTGGCCAAGAAGACTAAGAAAACCTGGTTTATCTTTTCTCCTAGAAACCCTAAGGAAGGTGGCATAATATTCTTGAAGAAAAAAGTTATTTTGTTTTTTGTTTTTTGATTATTTAGTCAAGGTATTCTTGGTGGAAGGAAAGGTTTATTGAAACCTAAGCCAATAGCACAACTCCTGGCAATAAAGTCTTTTCCTTATTGAAGGATTTCTAGGTCACCTATATGGATAACCATTAGAGGTTGAATGCTTAGATAGCTTTAGTTTACGACAATCGAGCTTAGTGTTTCTTGTAATTAGGTCATGGAATTGTTGGAAAACTTCTCGAGATTAAGGTATGCTTGAATCTTGAGTAATTTTTATATTTCTTGATCTAAAAGATTAATCAAGATCTTACAAGTTGATCTTGTATAGGGAGCTTAAGCTATCTTTATTATTATGTTTTGGCTACATGTTTATAAATTAGTTTATAAATTTTTGTAAGCTAATTACCCAAAGATTTCATACAAGTGGTATCATGAGCCTCTTTGTATTGATTTGACTACTCTTGTGCTTTAGTTGTTACAGATTAAAGATTTTGTTATTTTAATGCTGCCTTGACTTGCTCCTGAATTTAAAAATTAAAGAAGATTGTTACCTTTTATTTTTAAATTTCCAGCAGGTTAATTCACATCTATTATTCAATTTTAATTAATTAAAATATGATTTTATTAATTAAATGATATTGGTGTTATTAGTTGACAATTTGGTGTTGACTAGTGCTCCATTTGGATGCTTTGTTGTGGCTAATATTTTAGGCAGCCATTGCTGCTACTTTTACCTTGTTTTTCATCATGAAAGTATCATGAAAGATTCATAATACTTGCTGGAAAAATTAAGCTAAAATTAGAGTTGAAATTGTTTCACTTTTAGGCTAAAAAGTGCACTGGGTGTGTTTGAGGCTTGCGGCATCTTTTCTTCTTTTTTGGATCTTGGCATGGCATCAATGGCAGGAAGAACTTGCTGTAAATTTGTTGATTTTTTGAAGGTTTAGTTGGATGGAGACAATAGTGTTTAAATTGGAGTAGGATGGCTAAGATAGCCATGCATGGCATAGAGTCCCAATTGGACTAGAATTCCTCCAAGATTATGCCAACATAGTTCTACTTGGAGCAGGACTTCCACTTTTAATTTTCTTGAAAATTAAAATATGATATTATCAAATTAAATTATAATTATAATTAATTTAATTAAAATATAAATGCTAAAAGTTAGCACGGTTGCTACAATGGACTACCCTAAGAGGTTGAGTCCAATTAAAACTCTTACATAACATCAAATACCTAATTATCCAATTGCATCATATTTCTTAAATTTTTTAAGATATAAATTGGGTAATATAATAAGCATGGAATTAAAATTCAACTAATTGGATTAGTTGAAAAAATATATTTAATTTAAATGATTAATCCTATTTGGAATAGGATATATTCTAATATGATTAGAATAAATGTTAACCATGTAAGAAAATTGTTTTCTATAGATCAATTATTTAAGCATCAAAAATTGGTATCTTGAATTTAAAATACTTGTTTATATATATTCATAATTTTTGTGAATGTATGGGATGAATATGGACTAGGCCCAATACAATTGCGGATGTATGGTTAATTGTTTATAAATGTTTAAATTGTTTTTTAAATAGGGTCCGTGAACTCTGCCTTATCTCTATTTTTTTCAAGTTTGTAAAATTCATTTCTCACCTAATTGCCCTCAAATGTAGCTTAAGGTTTCCTTATTACAAATGTAATTAGATTACATAAATGTAAAATTAGGGTTAATTAGAAAAAATTTTGTAACTTAAATATAGAGATCCAAGCGAAGGCACCATGAAGCTCGAGAGATTGCAAGAAGCTTTCAAAGATTTTATGCAATCACCTAGGAATTTATCAAGCAATTTCTTGTGATGGCTCAAGGAAATAGCATTAGATAGTAGTCCATAATCATCCAAATCATATACATGATAGTAGATTTCTTTTATATGATATTATAAATTATATGCATGCAAATACAATGAGATATTAAATAAAAGATAAAATAAACAAACAAAATCCCTCATACAATATTGAGTCACATGCTTCACATGATAAAGACATCTTTCATTATTCATAACAAAATACCTAAGTTTCGACTGATAATGATTTTTGAGTCACTCAAGGTTTCTTCTGCTCGAATGGCCTAAGTTATGAATAATGGGTCTTAATCAACTAATGTTGAATGCTTTAGATGTGCCATACTTAACCATATGATGTTAGAAAAGATGGTTAAGTTAAATATATATGATGCATTTAGGTAAAGAGTTGCCACCCAACTAATCTGCACGTTGCATAGAGATGCAATTGTAAGCTATTTTACTTACCCAAATAAGCTTGCTATCAATTGTTGAGTAATTCAAGGTTGCAACATGTTGAAAGTGATCCCAATGAATTAAAAATACTTTGAAGAGATTTTCAAATAATAGTGAGGGCTATTATAATAAAAAATTAGTGGAAAAACTAATACAGATTTAAAAACTTGTTATTATTGCTTTAATACATGAATCACTAATTAATACTCATTTTATACTAGGTTGTTGGTAATGGTCTTTATATTAACTGCACTGTGAGGCATACTTTATGCCATAAGCCCAAGTTGTCTAGACTAGTATGAGAAATTAAGAAACATTCTTAATAAAAGGAAGGATGCTAACTTCCACATTAACATCATCGAATTAAACTATTTTACTATTAATACTACCTCTTGGATAATAGATTCAGGATATGGATCTCACTTATGTAATGACATAAGCCTATTAAAGAGTAGTAAAAATTTAGGTTGTGATAAGGTTATTCTAAGAATGGGCAATGGATCAAAAGTTGAGTTCACTATCCTTAGAACTTGCACCTTATCATTGCTTACGAGCATGACCATAGAACTAAAAGAATATCTTTGTGTTCCAAGATTGTCAAGAAATATCATTTTAGTTTCATACCTCACTATCAATGATGATTTAGAATTTAAAATGAAAGACAAAAGTTGCATCATCATTCTAAGTGATATGGTCTATGAATCGTCCTTATTATAGAATGGGCTGTATGCATTGGATCTAGACATGCTTTTACTTAATATGGTTATGAAGAAAGCAAAGATTAATGAACCAAGCAAAACCATTTAATTATGAATCATAAGGAATATATGAATGCTGTCTCCTTCATAAGATGACCAAGTCACCCTTCATTAGTGAAAGTGATAGAGTTGCAAAATTTTTAGGCCTAGTACATTTAGATATATGTGGACGAATAAATACAATGGCTAACAATAGTTATTCTTACTTCATTACATTTCCTGATGATTACTCAAGGTATGGGTATAGTGAACTTAATGAATTACAAGTTTGAAGCTTTTGAAAAGTTCAAGGATTAAATGGTTGAAATAAATAAACAAACTAGCAAAATATTCTACTTCTTAGATCCAATGGAGGAGAAGACTACTTAAGTTAAGAATTCTTGGACCATCTAACAAATAACGGGATTTTGTCACAATGGACTCCATCTAGAACTCCAAAACATAATGGAATGTTTAAGAAGAGAAACCGAACTTTGTTGGACATGGTTCATTCCATGATGTCTAAGTCTGACCGTCTGATATCCTTTTACGGATATGCCTTAAAAACTATTGCTCGTCTTCTAAATAAAGTTCCATCCAAATTTGTTGATAAGACACTATATGAGATATGCAAGGTAAAAAGCCAAATTTGTCTTACACAAAGATTTGTGCATGCATTGTTTATGTGAAGCATGCAGCGACTGATAAGCTTGGAGCAAGATCAATCAAATGTAAGCTTATGCGGTATCATAAAGAAACAGCTTGATACTATTTTTATAATCCCATTGAGCAAAAGGTGTTTGTTTTAAAACATGGACATTTTCTTAAGAAAAAGTTTTTACTTGAAAGGTCTATAGGGAGTAAAATTGATCTTGAAAAAGTTCAAGAACCATAGAAAAATATTCCATAGGAACCTAGGCTAATAGTCGAGGCATCCAATATTCAACCTAAAGCTTAAAAGATAATCAACTCCATCGATTTGGTAGGATCAAGCAAGTTCTAGAGAGATATAGATTTCTCGTGGATCAAAATGACTTACCTTATGATACTAAACCTACCAATTTCGAGGAAAGAATGTCTAACATTGATTCTAATAAATGGTCTAAAGACATGAAACCCAAAATAGATGCCATGCAAGTCAACCAGGTATGAACTTTGGTTGATCCACCTCAAGGGATAAAATCTATAGGGTACAAATAAGTCTTAACTAAAAGGATGACATAGATAGTAACGCACAAACGTATGAGGCCAGATTGATGGTAAAAGGTTATAATCAAGTAAAAAGCATTGATTGTGAGGAACTTTTTCCCCAGTTGCCATGATAAAATCCATTCAGATCACGAATGCTATAGCTACATATCACGATTATGAGATATGGCAGATAGATGCAAAAACAACATTGCTCAATGGGAATTTGCAAGAAGAAGTGTGCATGACATAACTTGGAGGATTACATCCAAATCCACTTGTCTATAAGAGGATAAATGGGCAAGCTATTATTTTTTTGATGCTATATGTTGATAACATATTGCTTACAAAAAATGACATACCAATGCTTCAAGTCACTAAAGTATGGCTATCTTGACAATTCTCCATGAAAGATTTGGGAGAAATGGCATATATTTTAGCAATTAAGTCTATAAAGATAAATCGAAAAGACTATTTGGCTTATCTCAATCCATTTACATAGGTAAGGTGTTGAAGAGGTTTAGCATGGAAAACTTTAAGAGAGGAAACTTGTCTATGGTACACTGTGCATATTAACTCAAAAGAGTTATGTATTAAAACATTAGATGGTAGGACACGTATGGAGTTAAGGCTTATACTGATACTAGCTTCTAATAGGATTAGGTTGATAGCAAATCACAAAGTAGTTTTGTATTTACCTTTAATGATGCTATAGTTAGTTGGAAAGGTTCCAAACATGAAAAACACATGCTATAGTTACTTAGAAAGGTTCCAAACATGAAAAGACTATAGACTCAATAATTGAAGCCGGATACATCCCTACGTGTGAGGCCATATTGGAAGAAGTTTGGATAGATAACTTTTTTTGATGAATTTGATGTAGTTCCAAGCATTGTTATTATGATAACAATAAAGCCATAGTGCCAAGCTAAATAACCAATGTCTCATCATAAATGCGAACATGTATTACGATGGTATCACATAAATAGAGATTTATAAAGAAACATGACTTTAGTATGTGTAGACACTAGATTTTGTCTAGGTCATTTTTTCTCAATAACCTTAAATATTGAGATTGAAACCAAAGTAGCCACCCTAGTCGAAGGTGACCTCCCCCAGCTGACCTCTACATTTACAACACTTTTTCAATTATACTTAAATGGCCATATGTGCACATGACAGAAAAAGTGCTATTTTGAGCCCTAATTTCAGATATACAAAACGAATATTTAAGGAAAAATTATTTTCAAATATTTTCCTGTCAAATTTGGGGAATTCACTTTTGCAAATGTTATTGTGGTTTAATTTTTCATTTTTAAGAATTTTTTGAGAATTTTTCATAAAACTTGGGAAATCAATTGTCGTATATTTTTATCGATACCCATATAGTATTTATGTCAATACACTCTGAAAAAACATAAATATTCAAGGAAAAAGTCATATGGCATTTTTCATAATATCATGAGTGTAATGCTTGTAAAATTTTTCTGATAAAAATTATTCTTGATTTTAAATTTTCATAAATTAATATGTTAATTGATGCATTGAATAAAATTTATTTTTATAAAATTTGAACACATTTTTAGATTTTTTTTCCTATTTCCAAGATGCAAAATTTTTTTTACTCCATAAATTTTTTGGTAAGACTTTTTTCAGTTTATAATTTTTAAAATTCTTCAGATATTATTATCTAATTCATATTGATTTATTTTTTCAAAATTCATTTGATTTTATGAATTTTGCATTTTTTAGAATTTTTTTGTTTTTAAGATACAGAGTTTTCTACTCTATAAATTTTTTAGGAAGACTTTTTTTTTTAGTTTCTAAATTTTAAAATTCTTCAAATATTAGTATTTAATTCATATTAAATCATTTTTTAAAAATTCAGTTTATTTTACAAGTTTTCTATTTTTTCAGAATATTACTATTTTCAAAATACGGTATTTTCTATTTAGTAAATTTTTTGATAGGATTTTTTTGAGTTTATAATTTTTAAAATTCTTCAAATATTATTGTTTAATTCATATTAAATAAATTTTTTCCAAATTCATTTTATTTTAGGAGTCTTGCATTTTTTCAAAATTTTCTTATTTCCAATATTCAGAGTTTTTTCAAAATTCTTTGTAAATTTTTTCCTTAAGATTTTTTGAGTTTATTATTTTAAAATTCTTAAACTATTATTATTGAATTCATATTAATCAGTTTTTGAGAATTCAGTTTATTTTATGAGTCTGGCATTTTTTATATATAACAATTTTTCTCGATAAGGATTTTTCTAATAAAATTTTATGTGTTTGTCATTCAGATGATTTTTTTCTTAAAAATTAAAATTGATTTTGTCATTTAATTGAGTTAAATTTTTCATGTGAAATTTTATTTCAAATTCATAATTTTTTAATTTTTACAATTTAATCATTCTAATTGATTTTTATGGGATAATTTTGCATATTATATAAATATCTTCCAAATATTATCAAGAGCTTAATGATATCATGGATGACACAAGGCATAAAATGAAAATTTTAATCAATTTAAATCAAATCAAATTAAAAAGTAATAATTACAAAACAAAAAATCAAAAAATTTAAAAGTTCCTAGAACTATTTTAACCAAGTTCAGCACTTGGCCGATCTTTCCCTCCTAAATAGGGGAAGATCATTTTTCAAATAAAGCTTTGGTCATAAATATAACAAAAACACTAAGGAAAAACATACTAAAAAATAAGAATTTCATATAATTTCTAAGGCTTTTTAAGGTAGATTTTTTTACCAAATCTTTCATCTTTGTTAATTTCACTCTTGATTCTTCTTTTTTTTAGTCAAAATCATGTTAAAGCTCATGGATTACCATCTATGTTGAAAGGCTAAACATGTGAACAATTTCCTATATATTTGTTATTATATTTAATTTTTTTAGTTAGAGCTTGATTCCTTTTGTGAAATATTGTTGTTGTTGATGTGGTATTAATTTTATTGTATATTTATGTTTACTTTTGTATTGTTTTCCTCAATATGTTCATGGTAATATGTTGATAAATATATGTGTATACTTAATTTTATGATTTTTTTTTGTATTTAAGTTTAATGATATTTATTCATGGTTACTTTCCTGATGTTTGTTGGAAGATATTGATGAAAATTTAAGGATCAAATTCTATAACTAGAAAATTTTAGGGACCATGTAGCAAATCTTTGCATTTTAGAAGCAAAATGGCTTTTTTGTCATGAGGAATATTTCTAACAGTCATCTGGTCTTCTAAAGGGGTGTAGAAATTATTAAAACTTTTTGTGTCTTTCTGGTTTTCCATTAGGGTACGAAATGTAAATTTAAAAGTTTAGGGGCTTAATTGTAATTTTTGCATTTAAGGTAATTTTAGTATTTTAATTTCCCTATTTAGGGTAGAATAATAAATTCTTATCATATTAGTGTCCATTAAAGTGCCAAGATACTTTTACATCGAAAGTATACCTTAGAAACATTTTGCTAATTTTCTTTAAGGCTGATTCCTAGGTAGTCATGGAAATGCTTTTATGTTAAAGGTGTGTATTTAGGATAGATTCATTATTTCACAATCATTTTAGCATCAGTAGGGTACCGAGATACTTTCACTTAGAAAGTAAACCCTAAGGGTATTTTGATAATTATTTAGAGTCGGGTTCGATATAGCCACCAGAATACTTTTATGTCGAATATACATATTTAGGATAGGTTCACCCTTTTTAAAATTATTTTTAGTCCTCTAAGGGTATTGTGATACTTCATGTTGAAAGTATACTCAAAGTGTATTTTGATAATTTCATGTTAGAATCAAGTCCTACATGATTACTAGGATATGTTCATATAAGAAGTACACATTATGGAAAGGTTCATCATGTTAGACTATTTTTGGGACTTAAGATACTCTGTTAATATTATTAATAAATTTTTTTGAAAAAAAATTAAGGCAATGTCTTTAAGTTAAGATCATATGTAAAATTTCTCCCAGTATGTGAGAAGGATTATATGATTATTTTAATAACGAGATATCCTTTTCAAATAAAAAGTTAAGATTTTTCAATTTATGTAAAAATAAAAACTTATGTCTTCCACCGATTTTCCAGTAAGTACAAAAAATATTTTGATCTTTAAAAACCTTTTTTGTTCTATCGACCCTTTAGCGAGGTAAGAAAGAGAATAATAAAAACTTTTGTATTTTGCTGGTTTCTCAGAAGAATGTGGATGATATTTTGGTCTCAAAAAATATTAAAATCTTGACCTTTGGGAATAATAAATTTGTTTAACAAAATATTACGTATAATATTAAATATCGAAACCAAATAAAAATCAAAATTTAAACTAACACATGATTAATATGGTACCAATTTTTGGGTATTAGAAAAAGGTCGATCCTCACTCGTGATTCTAAATAATACCAAACCCATTCACGGGATCTCTGGTATCAACATAAACCCCAGGTTTTGTTTGTAGGGGTCTCTTAACCCTTGAAACATAAACTTTGATAGGTGACCAATCTCACTTAATAAAAAGACTGATGGCAACTCTTGAAAATTGGTTGTTTCATAACAACCATTTAAAATTAAGTCAAGTAAGTAATTCATCTCAACAACTTAGTCCCCAGATATAAAAAATAAAACAAATATCAATAATGGTATGGCCCCTAAAAAATAAAAGAATAATGATATATAGATATATATGAAACAAGGGGGTACTTTCACCATTTTAAGTCAGGCTGTTCAGGATTGTATCTGGACCATATTACGATAGTATGGAATGAGTACCCATCAAGGAGAACTTAGCTAATTTTTTCACTAAAGTTCTGTTCCAGCAAAAATATGATCATTTGAAGTGTATTAGACTCAAACATATGGGCAATTGGCTTTAGTTCAAGTAGGAGATTATTAGGGTAAGCCTTGCAAGCCAATCATTATGGCTTTTAAGGCATTATCATTTAGTGACTTCATGTAACCAAACATTATATTTTATTAATATACTATAGGTATTTCTTTATCCATAAGATCTTATTGCATAATTATTATAAATATCTTATATAGATAAAGCCCATGAAACATATTGGCCTTGCAATGGAATTGTAAAGAGTTGTAATTATGAAATCCTTTTACACCAAAATTGTGATTCTAAAAATGCTCCTCGTCATCGTATTAGCAAGATAGTCATTGGCAATACAAAAAGACTAGCATATTTAAGCCTCGGTGCATAGGATGCATCTAACTAATTTCATAAGTTGAAGTATAGAGATACTTGTGGACATTACATGGGTGCTTGTTATGGTAACAAGTTCATTGAACATGACCCACTATGATAGTGCCATTTGATATTTCACTCAAGTGTCTATGGAAATCAATGATGTAAGTGATCCTTACACTTGTGAGACCAGGTCATCTTATATAAGGAGTATCATACTTTGATTCAATCACGAATAGGCCCACAATAGATAGATACTTATGGCAAAGTGGTTTTGAGTATGGCATGAATCATATGGTAGGCAAGTGAATGGTCTAAGGAGGATTCATCACCCCAAGTGATATAAAGGGATGTATCTTACATGTACTTGGCCCATGTTAACTCATTGTCTTTGGCTATGCCAAAATTGATTACAAAGCTAACACATAGGGGTTGCATACTAATATGGAATAGGCTAAGAGCAAACACAAAACCATATTCTTGCTAATTCATGATATATGATGAAAGGATATTTATTACACTAAGATACTGAGCACTGAAGAGTTTGTCAAAACCATATGATGCATTGTTAAATGCCAATCTTGGTCTATAAATATAAAATATTCTTTATTAGTCTATTTTATATTTATTTCCAAAATGATGAGAGCCTAATGGGTCACACACATAAGGGTGATTAGTAAAAATTAAATGAAGACTAGGATTATATTTCTAATACAAGTAATGGTTACTTTTGCCTAATTTAAATAAGTTCATATGGGCTAGAGGCAAAATTGTAATTCTTCAAAAATAAAATTTTAAACCTTAGGCTAGATAAACCCTTGTTTGTCATCCCTTATAGTTGACTAGAGGCTTAAAATTTTGGCCAAAAAGATTAAGAAAACCTGGCCTGTGTTTTCCTCTAGAAACCCTAAGGGGTTGGCATAATCTTGGTCCTTGAAAAAGAAAATTATTTTCTTTTTTATTTTTTAATTATTAAATCAAGGTCTTCTAAGTGGAAGAGAAAGTTTATTGAAACCTATGTTGCTAGCGTGGCTTCTAATAACAAAATCTCTTTCTTATTGAAGGAATTTTGGGTTACCTGTGTGGATAACCATTAGAGGCCAAATGCTTGGACTACTTTGGTTTATGATAACGAGCTCGATGTTTCTTGTAATTGGGTCATTAAATTGCTAGAAAACTTTTCAAGATTAAGGCATTTGAATCTTGAATAGTTTTTAGGTTTCTTAATCTAAATAATTAATCAAAATCTTGCAACTTAATCCTATTTAAGGAGTCTCGAGTTATCTTTATTTTTATATTTCTGCTACCATGTTTATAAATTAGTTTATAAATTTTTGTAATATGATTACTTGCTGCCTCGAGATTTCTTACATATGGACTGGTGGGATTTCTCAAGGAATTCGAGAAAAACCATTTTTATTTAATCAGCAGTGGCCATGCAAGGGGACATCTGATCAACCTAAAAGGAAAAACCATAACTTACTGCCAACATGGCTCAACTAGATATTTTTGGTAAAGTGGATGTATTTTCTATCACTTCTAAGTAGAGCACTTGGATTCTTGACAAAGAAGCATCTGATCATATGACTAGAGATTCTAACAACTTACAAACTATTCTCCTATCCTTTGCATCTATTATCTACACTAGAAGTACCACTCCTATCATATGGGAAGGACTTGTTGTATTATCCAGCACCTTCAACGTTGATACTATCTTGGTTGTTCCTATGCTTGAGTACAATCTCTTATCTATAAGTCAAATCACCTCATCTCTTAATTGTAATGTAACTTTTTAGCCTTTATTCTATGCTTTTTAAGACATTTTAACTTGGAAAACTCTTGGTTGTTGTGTTGAATGGCACAAGCTCTATTACTTGGAATTGACTAAAGATAGGGAAAAAAATTTAACCATGCATTTCAAACAAGTGGGGTAGAAAAGTCTTGAGCAAGTATATGTTTATGGCATAAGAGACTATGACACTTTTTTTAGTTACCTTAAAAAACTTTAACCAAGTTTGTTTTTTGGTGAAAAACCTTTGAATTCCTTGTTTGCCAAGTTTGAATAAAGTTTAGACTTTTTGTTGTTATACATTCTGATATCTAAGGGCCTGCAAAGGTTTCATTCATTTCAAAGACCCATTATTTTGTTACTTTTATAGATGAATGCACCAAGGTCACATGGGTGTCCATGCTCCTTAAGAGAAGTGATGCATGGTATCAACAACAAATTCAAATTTGGCAGTCCAACAATGCTATAGAGTTCATTGATTCTTTGTTTATAAAGTGTTTTAGCCAGCTAGGTATATAACTTCATATTTCCTGTACATACATAGCACAACATAATGGTTTGGCAAATAAAAACAATAGGCAGATTATGAAAGTAATGCATGCATATCTTTTTAGGATGAACATACGATGATTTTATTAGTAAGATGCAATCAAATCTACTATCTACCTTATCAACTAGGTTTCTTACTAAGTTATTAGCTTCTAAACTCCCCAACAAAAGTTACAATCTTTTTACTTTATTTCACATCTTTCTAACCTCAAACCTAAAGCTTTTGGGTGTATAGTATATGTTCATATACCCAAAGTCTTACAAAGTAAATTGGATCCTTATCCAAAATGGTGTGTTTTTGTTGGCTACTCTTCTAAAAGGGCTACTAATTTTATGGCCTATAAGATAAGAAATTGCATCTTATCTTAAATGTCTATGTCATGAGACCTAGCCATATTACACAAGAAGAGTTTTAAGCTCATCATTTTAGCGGGAAAACTCAAGTGAAAAGCCTGAACTGAACGAAGGAGACAATGGAGTTTCAAGGGATAGGGTTAAGTTTTTAAATCTAGAGGCTGTTGAACATCGCTTATCAGCCTGACATAAAGGCTTTAGGTTTGTTGAGCTTATGAGAATGATGTAGTATCGAAAGGTGATGAAGATGCTTTAGAAGAAATTGTATTAACATCATTATTCAAGAAGCCTTCCCAAAAACATTCAAGGTGATGTCAGACCCTAGGTAACCATCAACTGCTCTTAAAATGAGTTATAATATCCTAAGAATTATCCTCTTCCTTCTTGATTCCTAGTAAGATTGAATGCAGGTATCCAAAAAAACATAGTGATCATGATCTCAAAGTCAATGTCAAATATCCGATTAACAATTATACTTATACTCATAAACTATTGGATTTATATGCTTTAATCATTGATCAATTGTCCAAAACATCTATTCCTAGTAGTGCATAGGAAGCGTTGGCAAATCCAAGGTGGAAGAAGGCAATAAATGAAGAGATAGAGGCTCTGCAAAAAAAAAAAAAACTCAACTTGGGAACTAGTTCCTTTGCCCAAAAGGAAAAAGACAATTAGGTGTAAATGGGTTTATACTATGAACCTTAAAGCCAATGGAAGCATTGCTAGGTACCAAACAAGGTTAGTAGCAAATAGTTACACACAAAAGTATAGAGTTGGTTGTTAAAAAACTTTCGCACCAAAAGCTAAGTCCAATACTATTTTATTCTCATATCAGTTACAATGAGTAAAGATTGGCCTTTGTGATGGTTCAACATGTAAATAGTGACTAGGAGGAAGAAGTATACATGGAGCTTCCACCAGATGTTAAGTACGGATCCATAAAAAAAGGCAATGTATGTTGATTGAAAAAATCACTATATGCGCTGAAATAATCACCCGAAGCCTGGTTTGGGAGATTTACATCAACAATGAAGTCTATTGGTTATAGGCAAAGTAACTCTGATCACACGTTATTTATTAAGCACAAAAGAGGAAAGGTAATTGTGCATGTAGATGATATGATATTGATAGGCAATGATACTAAAGAAATGGAGAGGCTACAAAAATATTTGGCCACCAAGTTTGAAATGAAAGACCTAGAATAACTGCAATATTTACTTGGTATTGAAATGTGACGGTCAAGACAAGGAATCTTTCTTTCCAAAAAAAGTATATATTGGATTTGCAAATTAAAATTGAGATGCTAACCTACAAACTAGTTGAAACACCAACGAAGATAAATCATCAACTTGGAACTTCTTCTAACTAAAGTTTGGTAGGCTTAGGTTGTTATCAGTGGATACTGGAAAGTTGATCTATCTGAGTCACACTAGGCCAAATATTGTTTATATTGTGTGGTAAACTAGTTTAAGCATTCTCCAAGGGAAGAATACATAAATGCAATCTATAAAACCTTGAGGTATTTGAAAAGTGCTTTAAAAAAGGGTTTATTGCCCTTAGAGAATAAAGCATCCACCATTTGAAATAAAAGATCTAGGATAACTTCAAATATTTCCTAGGTATTAAAGTGTCACAGTCAAAATAAGGAATCATTTTTTATTAACGAAAGTATATGCTAAATTTACTGACTGAAATTAGGATGCTAACTTGCAAACTAGTTGAAACATCAATGGAGATAAATCATCAACTTGGAACTTCTTCTGACCAAAGTTCGGTAGCCATAGGTAGGGATTAGCAAATAGTGGAAAGTTAATCTATCTGACTCATACTAAGCTAAATATTGCTTATATTGTGTGGTAAAACAGTTTATGTATGCTTCAAGTAAAGAACACATGAATGTAATAATCATGAGGTATTTGAAAAGTGCTCCAAGAAAGGGGTTATCATCTTCAAGGAATAAAGTATCCACCATTGCAAGTTACACCAATGCTGATTGGGTAGGAAATCGGTTAACCAAGAAATCCACCCTAGGTTATCTCACATTTGTAGAAGGTAAATCTTGTTACTTGGAGAAGCAAGAAATAGAAGGTTATTGCTCGGTCAAGTGTAAAAACAAAGTTCCAAGGTATAGCATATGGTTTATGTGAGTTGCTATGGGATAAAGAAGTTTTAAAGGATATAGGAATTGAGTATTCAAGGCTTATAAGTTTATTTTGTGATAACAAAGCTGCAATTTAAATTGTACAAAGTTTGTACAACATGATCACACTAAAAATGTTGAAGTTGACTATCATTTTATTAAAGAAAAGCTAGGCCATAATATCATTCAATTTCCATTTATCAAGTCCAAGAGCCAGCTTGTAGATATCCTCACAAAGCCTATCTTAGAGAGGACATTTCCTATAGAGATTGACAAGTTAGACATGATAGATATCTATACACCAATATGAGAGGGAGTGTTAACATAAAGGATTCAATCAAATCCCAACATTGCAATGTACCATGATTAATAATGTAGTAGACCATGATTACAACAATCTCTAATTAGCAATAATAATTTGTTACCTTATGTATGTATATTACCTAGAATAGTCTGTACACTTTTATTAGTCAACAGGTAATATATATACCTCACGATGAGAAGAAGAAAAAATGTCGAATATTTTCTCACCAAAGTCTTTTTCAGTTCATCAAGCTGGTAGCCACATTATGCTCTAACTATTCAGTAGTTAAGCCAGGCTAGACCCTAAATGAAGGGAAAACTCTTTTATTATCTATTTTCTCCATTCACAAGACTCGAAATCAAACCTTGCTTAAAGGGCACCAAGCTCTTAACACTTGACCAAAAAACATTAGTTCTTGGTACTATATTTTAATAGATTAAAAAGTTTTGTTATGATAAATATATTATAATTTAAGAATTCAAATTCATTAATTCAACTTATAGTTGTTGCATGGCCATTGTTATAAATCAAGACTAAAATCTTTAAAATTACCTGATCATCTATTCACTTTAGGTATATTTTGATACTTGACGACATTTACTAATGCTTTTCCTTAGACTAACTACAACAATATCTTTTATACTACTTCATAAAATTTTTCACTTAAAAGAAAGCCAATAGTTTAATAGGTTTAAATGATTGGCCTTTTCTTTAATTTCATTGGATGTGAAATAAGGATAGGAATGAAATATTATATAAAAAATATTAGGTATGTTTTTGTTGTAAATTTTGGAATAACCTTAAAAGTTTAGAAACAAATATTTAGACCTTAAGAAATTAAGTTGAAAAAGAACTTTATCACATGGAATGATCTTTGGAATTAAGAAACTTATTTTTGTTATATTTTTGTTGTGATTAAACCTAATAATCATTTTTTTCCAATTTTGCTTAAAGGTCACCTTTATATTTAATTGCCTTTATTACATATAAATATCAAACATTTTTCCTGATTATTATGCTCTTGTATATTAGTTTCTTTTTGTTTATTTATGTATAAAATTTAAACTTTTTTACTTTTCACATAGTGGTAAATTTCTCTATGTTTGTATTACCTCAATTGATGTGGATTTAATTATTTCGTAGTAATCTAATTTGTTTGCTTCATATTTTAGTGCTTTTTATTGTTTTTTTTTGGTTTAATTCATTTTTAAAGTTCCATCCATTTCTATTATCATATGGATTCTCCTATTTTAATCAGGTAAATTGGTAAAGAAGGATTGGACATTTTAGGAATCAACAAGTTAGAAATAACAAAAATAATAATCCCACATCTCTTGCACCTATACTCAAACCAAAGTGCTCATCTATTTGCTTTCCTCCTTCTGCTAATGTGAATATCCTTTTCTTGTTTCTTAAAAATGCATCTCACATCCTTATTATGTTAGCGTCTCTGATATCATCTATTATTTAGAGCTCTCACTTAGCCTATCAACTCCAAGTCACTGTTTTCTTTATTACATTGGTTTTATGCCATTGATTAATTGATTATTTGACTCTACTGCATTACTATATTCTTCTTATCTTTCTTTTCTTTCTAATGCCTAAAAGAATTAGATGTTAGGACTGAGAACTTTGTTCGATTTTTAAAGGGTAAAGTTGTCAGAAGATTTAAGTCACAACATTCACAAACTACATTATCTATTTTTTAGGATATTCTAGTTTTAAAGAGTGGCTCATCTGCATCTTGTTATGATCTAATACATATAGAACATAAAATTGGGTTAAGTAGTTCAACCAAGTATTGTCATTCGAATGATCTTATTTTTTAGCTTAATCATTATCCCATTGACCCAATGCCTGTGTTGCACGATGGAAATTATGATGAATGTCTTCTCTTTAATTTTTTTGGCTCTTTATTATAATGTGCTAATTTTGAATGATTGCTTTTAGCCTTTTTCCCTTTTTTATTAAATAACATGTTGACCATTTTTCTCCCATTTCTTTGTCCTACAAAAATTCTTTTTCCTATGATTCTATTTTTAATTGTAATTTGCTTTAACATTAGCTATTAATTCATTATTTCTATTTCATGTTCTGCTTAATTTTTCTTCGCTAGCCTATGTTGTTTATTTTCATTTTTTAATTTCCTGATAGTTTTAAAGTTGATACTTATATTGTTAAGCTGTTTTCCATCTATGTTTTATTTTTTACCTATTAGTTAATTATATTATTCCATGTAGTCATTCATTGTCATACTATAAAAATGTTCATAATGTGAAACTTATGGATTGATAACAAATTATGGATTCTTGAATCTTTTTTAAGATCATATATAATAGCTTAAGCAGGCTAAAATCATTCCTATTTATTATCATACCAAATGCAAATAAAAAAATGATCTAATGTAGTATGATAATTGCCTTTCATTGAATGTTTAGGAAAATATTTATGTTAAGCCTTAAGGAAAATTTTTGTGTTAAGCTTTACCTATCTTTATTTTAATTTTCCTTTGATAAGCTCTTTATGTTAATAGTTGTTACTTTTAAATTAATCTTGAAATCATAATTCATAAGTGTACATGACTATCTTAACTTTACATCTCTAATATCTTGCTTTTTATTCACATTTTAAAAATGTTTACATAGAATAACTCTATAATTTCTATCACTACCAAAGAATGTTGCATTTATAGCCAAGAATTTTTTTCTTCACAATTTTCCTTCATTGATATAGGTTAACAGTGATAGAATAATGATGGATTTGTGACAAAGATAATCTTTACATGTGAATCATTCCTTTTGCTAACATCAGTGATGGACTTATGATGTGAGTGTGATGAAGCTAACATTTTGTCATAACATTTTGACTAACAAATGAGATAAATTTCTTAGTAATACTTTGTGAAGGAAACTTCAATCACAATTATTAAAATCATAAACAATAACAATATTTAGTAATGAAATTGCAACAAATCTAGATTTGTTTATTTTGTAAAAAATAGTTTTTCAATAAATGAAAAAAATGTTTTGATAGCCTTTATGATCAAAATTTTGTCACTATATTAGAGACATAATATTTATGACAAAAGATTCTGTCATAAAGATTGAAATTATACAAACTAATGGAATTTTAAGATTGAAAGAATAAATTTACTTATTTTCCTAAAAATTTATTGTGACAAATTTAGTGAATTGATATAGTGATAGAGTATTTAAAACAAAAAATGCATTAGAAAATTCAAAAGAAACAAAATAATCCATTTTTTTCTTTCCTTCCAATTCAACACTAAACCTATTTTATTTTTCTCTATCCAACAATGCAAAAACCTCGACTGTCGATCAACCAATGCATGGCCATGTCAACTCATCAGCCTACCAACCCTTTCTTATCCATATAGTCTAAGTCTATTTTACTTTCCAGCCATTCCTTTTCATCCTATTATGAGACCTTGGGCTTAGTATGAGAAGATCATTTTCCCTATTATTCAAGGATATTGAGAATAAACAGAGTACTAAATCAATACGAGTGAAGTTGCATTTAAAGCTAGGGTTTTGATGATTCAAGTTGTTTGGGTCATAGTTAAATTATGCTAGTCTCTTATTTATTTTTATTTAACAAAAAAACTTTTTTGCCTTTAATGTTACTTATAGAGGACATTTGATATGATGAAAAATTCTTACTTTTATTTAATAAGAGTCATTTAGGAAATTACAACTGCATTCCTAGAAAGTATTTTAGTGAACCAAACATGTCAACATAACTTTCTTATGATTTCGATCAACATCAATCACATTACATTTGCAAGAATTACATTCCATTAAAGTCCTAACATGGAAAACACCAAACGGCACTTAGGGTATTATTGTAAGCCCTGCAAGCCAATCATTGTAGCTTGTAAGGCATTAGCATTTAATGATTTCATGTAATTAAACATAATATTTAAATAATGTTATAAAGGTATTTCTTTATCCATAAGGTTTAATTGTATAATTATTATAAATATCTTATGTAGATAAAGCCCATGAAATACATTGGCCTTGCATGGGAATTATAAAGAGTTACAATTATGAAATCCCTATGCATTAAAGCCACGTTTCTAAAAATGCTTTTGGTTATCGTATTGTCAAGATAAGGCATTGACAATGCACAAAGACTGTCATATGCAAGCCTCTATGCATATGATGCAATAATTGATCTCATAATTTGAAGTATAAAGATACTTAGGTACATCATATGCGTACTTATTATGGTAACAAGTTTACTAAACTTGACCCGCTATGAGAGTTTTATTTGGTATTTCACTCAAGTGTCTATGAAAATACTCTCATGTTAGTAGTGTAAGTGATCTTTAAACTTTAGACACCAAGTCATCTCATATAAAAAGTGTCATGCTTTATTTCCATCATGAACGAGTCCATAATAGATGCATGCTTATGGCAGGGTGGTTTTAGGTATGGCATGGATCAATGGTTGGTGAATGAGTGGTCAAAAGAGAATTCATCACCCTAAGTGATATGAAAAGACATAAATTACATGTACCTAGCCTTTGTTAACTCAAAATCCTTAGCTAAGGCAATTGATTATGGAGTTAACATATGAGGGTTGCATACTAATATGAAATAGACTAAAAGTGGACACTAAACCATGCTCTTGCTAATTCTGAGATATATGATGGAAGGATATTATTACACTAAGATACTAAACACTAAAAGGCTTGTCAAAACTATATCGGCACTCCTGCATATTAGGTGGCCATGATGCATTGCTAGATGCCATTCTTGGTCTATAAATATAAAATACTCTTTATTAGGTTATTTTATATGTATTACCAATATGATGGGGGCCTAATAGGTTACACATATAAAGATAATTAGTAGAAATTAAATTTAAACTAGGCTAATATATCTAATACAAGTAATGGTTACTTAGGCCCAATTTAAATAAGTTTATATAGGCCAGGGATGAAATTCTAATCTCTTAAAAATTAAAATTTTAAACCCTAGATATATAGCCTAATGCTTGCCATCCCATAGGGTGGATAAGAGGTTAAAATTGGGCCAAGAGACTTTTGCAAAACCTAGGTTTTGATTTCCTAGAATCTTTGAGGGAGTTGATGCAATCTTGGTGTTCTTGGAAAAAAAACCTTGGTTTTTCTTCATATCATTTTAATTATTTAATTAAGGTCTTCTAAGTGCGAAGGAAGATTTATTGAAATCTAGGCTGCTAACACAGCTCTTGGTAACAAAATGATAAAGATCAAAAGACAATGGAGAACGATCAAGATCATAAGATAATATCTTTTTGTAACACATAATCTTAGATAAAAATCAAATAATCTTATAAATCAAATTATCTTGTAACTGATAATATCTTCTAGGAGTTATCTTTTAGGAGTACAAATCATAACCCCTATGAACTAGTATAAATAGGAGTCATTCTATTGTATTCAGCCTCAAGAAATAATAAATTCTCTTCTTCAATTGAGAGTCATTTCTCTCTTTCAATTTTTGAGCCATTTTTGGTGTCAGGTTCGAGTTTTAGAGACGAGGAATGTTTGAAAAACAATCTGAAGTTGAAGATTTCAAAGTAGTCCAACAATATTCATCATTGTCACTTTCGAAATTCATAGTTCCGGTCATTTTTCAACCAAAAAGAGGTCTCCACCTTGTTTAGAAGGTCGAAAAACCTTGGATTGAAAAGTTTCATCGTCGGAAGGTATAGCATATGTTCTCACGTGCCACCGCCGGAGGACTACGCGCTAGCCAGAGGTTGAAGATGACAATGCCAGCTGCCACGTCAGCATTGAGGTGTGCAGTTAGTGACATATCAGCCACACATAACATGCCACATGTCACATTGGCCACATCATCACCTAGTGAGCATAATTGGCATGCCATCCAACCACAATTTGCCATGTGTCACTTTTGCCACATCATCATCCACGTTAGCCCTTTGTCCAGTCATCACCATGTCACCTAACCATCACCTGCCATGTCTCCTTAACTGCCACATCATCACCCTGTCAGCATATTTTTCCTTAATTGCATTTTAAACCTTAAACTTTTTAAAATTACAAATTAACCTTTTGATTTCCTGAAATTACACCCAAGCCGTAGAGTTTTTAAAATTCCTTTTTGACCCCAACTTTTAAACTTAATTCCTAATTTCATCCTTAAATGATAACCTTTGTTTTTATTAGCCTACAATATGCCTCCAAGATGAAGATCTGTGCACGAAGTTGAGATAGAAGAATTGAGACGAATAAGTTTAATTACTACAAGAGATGGTGAATGTTCAACGCACACAGTTGGATGCATAGGGAAGGAAAATAAAAGATGATTCGGACAGTAGCGACACTTTATCAACTGACAATCATCAACCTCGGAGACCGATAGTCTGTAACAGCGACATCAAAGTGGACATTCTAGATTTTAAAGGGAAGCTCCAACTAGACGAGTTCGTAGAATGGCTCCAAACAGTTGAGCAAGTGTTCGAATATAAAAAAGTACCAGAGGACCAAAGAGTCAAAATTGTTGCCATTATGCTTAAGAAGCATGCTTTTATATGATGGAAAATCTTAAGAGGAAGTGT
>JBBYHO010000002.1:2821067-2941623 GCA_038382025.1 Adansonia gregorii
TCATCATATATAAAATATAAATTAAGTTTTTAATATTTAATTAAATTATTAAAAAAATATTAAAATAAAATTGATAATTCTAATTTTTCTTTAAAAAATTATTTAATTACAATTTTATCATTTTTACTTTTAGTATTAAATTTGAGCTTAATACTTTTGAGAAAACCTTTTAAGAGGGAAAAATGAGAAATGATTTTTTTTTTGTTATTAAATTTTCTATCACATATTTTTTTTCTTGTTTCCAGTTTTTCTTTTTAATTGTTTTTAAATTGTATATTTTAAATAATTTTAATGCATGAAGTATAAATTGCTAAAAATTAATTTTTATCTTTTTGATACAAAATTATAATTTTCACAGCATCTCATAAAAAGAACTGATATTTTATGAGGATTTTGGACAAAGGCTTCAAATTTTTCTTTAAAATACTTGTATGCAAATAATTTTTCGATATTTTATTGCCTAGAATTAAGGTTATGAAATTGTAATTCATTTTAATGGTACCTATTAAATATGAATATGAATAAATTTAAATAAATTAACCGAAAAATTTAGCAATATAATTGTATTCACCGTGAACATAATTTTTCAAATTGATTTGATATATTTATATATTATGTCAATCTGGAATATCATTCTTTTATAAAGATTTAAAGGATGAAAATTTTTACATCAAATAATGATTAGATATTTTTAATTTACTTCAAATTTAAGGTGCACCATCTCATGAATATAGCATAAATACAATAATCTGATTAAATAAATATAAATTATTTAAACATATATGAAAGCATGTAAAATTAAATTAATTTTACAGTCTCTCTGTTTTCGTAAGATTATTAAGATAGTTGTCATATTTCAAATATTTGCCATCCAACTCACCCAAATAAATCGATATAAATATATTTTATAAATTTAATTAATTATAACAGCCATATGGTTTGTTTAGTTAATGTTGAACTTTTAGTTTTAGTGATCAATGTTCAAACCTTTCCAGCTTTCAAATACATTGATTAAAAATAGTGTTTTTCATTTTAGTAGAATTTGAGAACTTATTTAAATATTAGCTTTTTTACCTGCAGTCGAAAAAATGTTGGATAATATAAGAAAAAATAATGTCGGGGTATCCATATTAAGGTACTACTAAATTTGATAACGTCCACACCCGTTATCTGCTGATATTATTTTCAAATCAAGTACTCCATCCTCCTTTACCTTTTTTTTTTTTTTTTTTATTTTAAGATGTTAAAAATTAAGTTTTTTTTCCCTACATAATACTCTTACTTATATATATATATATATTTTACTTTTGACCCTAAAAATATAATACATCAATATTATTAAAAAACTCTTGAATTAATAATATTAAATATTCAAATATCAAAACTTTTTTTCTTAATATGTTTATGTAAAAAAGGAACAAAGAATATATACTATGGAGGGAGTATAACATTCAACACTAATTAAATATTTTTTCATGTTAAATATTATTTTTTAAACTTAACCGTAAAAATGGCCCATGAACTACACCTTTTTTTGACTTAAATATTTTATAAATTTTAGTTCCTAATTAATTACTTGTACTATGTTTTCATGACAGAATTTATCCAAAACCCTAACACCATGAAAAAGTAATGATTTGATTGCCTCAATCAATAATATTACACCATGTGTCTTTAAAAAGTAAATGTTGTATACCTTATCATATTATTCAAATAAATAAACTAAAAAAATACAAGATTTAAATTAAAAATTTCAACAACTTAAAAATAAAAAATTATAAAAAAATAAAATGAAAAATGAAAATATAATTTGTAAAATATAAAAATTATAAAAATTTAAAATATAAATGAAAAAATATAAAATTAAAATATTTATAAAAGAAAATATAAAATTTTTCATTTTAAAATAAAATTTAATTTATTGATATTTTTATATATTTAAAAATTTTTCAGATTTTTTTATGTAATTTTTGAATTTTTAAAATTTTTTAGATATTTTTTAGATATTTTTAAAATTTTAATTTTTTTAAATTTTAAATTTTTTTATTTTTAATTTTAAAAATTTTAATGACATGACATTTGTGACATATGTCACAATCTAATTGATTATTATTTGCCACATTATTACCTACTTAACCATACTCGGGTGAGGTGCCAAATTATTTTACAAAATTATTCTATAAGTACCTAACTAGAAACAAAAATTTATAAAAAAGAGAAAAAAAAAAAAAAACAGTACAAGGGCCATTTTTATAGCTAAGCCATTTTTTGTCGTTGCAAAAACATTGCCTACTTGTAATTTTGAAACCAGTAGAGTAAAAATATATACTATTCTTTTAAATTATTTACAAAGTCAAAACTAGATATTTATATTTATATTTATATTTATATTTGAGACAAATGATGAACTATCACTATTTTGTTAAATTAAATTTGCATCATAATTTAGACTTTGTCTTGATGATGATGATAAAATCTATAATAGAAATCACGGAACCCAAGGTCCTCCACCATCGTTCTTGCTTGGAGTTTATGGGACTCGATGAAGACAAGAATGAAGGACATAAATTTGCTCGAAGAAGATGAACAAGTGATGATTCAGCTGTGTTTCCATACTTGGACCAATGGAACGGTAAACAAAAAATTTTTTTTCCTTGTTATATTAATTAAAATTTCAAATTCGACCAGCTTGGGGTCTTTTGTTTAACTTCCTTTGGGCAAAATCTTTGCTTAATTATGTATAGGTCCAATGTTTTTGTTTTTCGATGGGGAACTTGGCGTCTTGCACTCCAACGACCCTGATGTGGTGAAGGAATTGACAAAATGTACTCCCTTTACTTGGGAAGGCCTTCCTATCAACGGAAGGCGCCTATTTCGTTACTTGGCCAAGGCATTGTAACTTCAAACGGTGAAGTATGGGCACATCGAAGGAGAATCCTTCCTCCGCCTTTCTTCATGGACAAGGTCAAGTTACGTTTATATGCTTTAAATAGTGATATCCTTCCATATACGTACATAACATTAAAAGTATCAAGAAAATATTGATCCTTAATGTTCATATTCTTGGGTTTTAGTCAATTGCTCTGGAATATACTATACAACCATACAAATGAGATTTAATTGCATGATCTCTGGTCCAAGATTTAATTAACATTTAAAAATGACTGTTACTCTATCGGAAAAGCAATAATGCAGGAAAGTACTTGGGAAAGAAAGGCTTAGGGATGGCAATGTATAGACACCTAGTTTTGTTTGGGTCTCGTTTTTAATAATTTTAAATATTAGAGATCAAGAACTTAACGACCATCCTCATCAAGATTGATATTTTTCATATAAACAAAAATTTTCAAAATATTTTTAATCATAATTTAAATAACCGTAAGTTCACGTGACAAAAAAATTATATTTTGATCTCTAATTTCGAATATATAGGAAAATATTTAAGAGAAAAATTATTTTTTATCTTTTCTTGTCAAAATTTTGAGAATTTGTTTATGCAAAAGATATCGTGATCAAATTTTTCATTTTTAGGAATTTTTAGAGAATTTTTCATTGAACTTAAAAGTTGACCATTGTATAATTACTGATATCTATATGGTATTTATGTTGATACGTACTTTGAAAAATTAGAAATATTCAATGAAAAATTTATATTAGCATTTTATATCGAGTCAGGTTGTTCATTTTTGTGACTAATTTTAAAATTTTCATAATATTACAAGTTTTATAAGCATAAAATTTTTTCTAATAAAATTATTCCAAATTTCGAAATTTCATCTTTATCATTTTATAAATTAATATTTTGAATAATATGTTTTATTTAATTCATTTTATATAATTTTTATGTATTTTTCTAAAATTTTCTTGATTCTAGAATATGAACTTCCCATTATCTATAAAATTTTTGAAGTAATTTTCTCGAGTTTTGAATTTTAAAATTATTTAAATATTCACAAGCAACAACCATTAAATTAGTTTTTTAAAATTCATTTTTTCATTATGAATTTTAGAATTTTTCCCGTTTCATAAATTTGAAGTTTTCTATGTTATGAATTTTTTTGGGTAGATTTTTCTAAGTTTATATTTTTAAAATTACTCAAATATTATTATTTAATTTATAATTAATTAGTTTAGGAAAATTTCTTTTATTTTATTAGTTTTTGTATTTTTCTTATGAAATTCTTTTGTTTCCAAAAAACAAAGTTTTCAACTTTAAAATTTTTTGAAAGATTTTTCTTAATTTATAATTTTTAAAATTCTTTAAATATTATTATTTTAATCCACATTAAATCAGTTTTGAAAATTTTAATTTACTTTATGAGTTTTAAAATTTTTTCTATTACCAAGATACGGGTTTTATACACCGTAAATTTTTTTGATGAGATTTTTTCTAGTTTCTAATTTTTTGAAATTCTTTAAATATTTTTATTTAATTCATATTAAATCAATTTTGAAAAATTTTATTTATTTAATGAGTTTTAGAATTTTTCTTGCTAATGAGATACAGATTTTTCTACTCCGTAAATATTCTCGGTAAGATTTTTCTATGTTTATATTTTTTTAAATTTCTTCAAATACTGCTGTTTAATTCACATTAAATCAATTTTTTAAAATTTAATTTATTTTGTATTTTTTTACATGTAAGAATTTTTCTCGGTAAATATTTTTTCTCGTAAAATTTTGTAAGTTTGCTATTTTGATTTTTTTCGCGTACATAAAAATTGTTTTTATTATTAAATTGAACTAAATTGATTATATAATTTGCATATTATATGCGAATATCACTCAAAATATCTATAGAAATCAATGATATCATGCATGACATCACAAAGAGACAAGAGTTACAAATTTAAATCCAATAAATTTATGAAAATCAAATCATATCTCAAACAAATCAAATATAAAAATTAAAAAAAATCAACAAATTATGATATGTAATAAGTGAAAGAAAATTTTTTTGAATTAGGGATAGAACCTCACAACAAGATGGATAGAAAAATCCATCATCCTGCCATCCCCTCACTTTGGAAAAAAAAATGAAAAAAAATCCTCTCAAATAGTTCATAACTTCCATAAGCCAAAAACTCCAAAAATCCATAAAAGTTACTTAGGTTTTTTTAATGTTTTTCAAGCTCTCAAGGTAACTTCTCTCCCAAAATCTTATATTTATCTTGATTTCATGCTTGATTTCTTATTTGAGTGAGTTTTATGATTGCTTGAGCTCATGGATTTCATTCCATGTTGAAAGGCCAAGCATGAAAACAATGATTAAATTTTATGGATTTTCTTGATTTATTTGTTGTATTTCTTTCTTTTTTCTAATATAATATTTTGTGTTCATATGTAATAATGATATTATCTTCAATGAATACATGTTTTATAATATTATTATGTTATGTTTATGATGATTTATATTGAAATATTAGTGATTTTTTTTGTATTTTTTAGCTTAAAAAATTTTGTTTATAAATTTATGATATTATTTAGGAAATTTCATGATGAAAAAATTTTGTCTTGATGCTTTCTATGCCTTGGCCGAACCTGATTGGACTTGATAATGGTGATTTTGTGTTTATTTTTGCTTTGATTTTAGGTTTCTTTAAGTTATTTTGTAATATTTATAAACTTAGGGACTAAATTGAAAAAGTTATAAAAGTTTTTTATGTGATATTTTTGGATTGGCCGAGAGTTTTGTAAGCCATGAGATTTCTGATTCATGAGTTTGTAAGCATATTTTAGGTATTTTCAATATTTTAGGGGTCATTTTATAATTTTAAGAAGTTTAGGGATTAAATTACAAAACATTAAAAATTAAGGTTTAAGGCTAAAAGTGTTTGGTCGAATTTTCATACACATTTTGCCATTTTTTTGTGATTCTTTGCTGGTTTGATGATTTTTTGTGATGTTTTGTGATATTCTATCTTATATAGGTCAAAATGTAATTTTACAAAGTTTAGGGGTTAGTTTGCAAAATATAGAAAAATTTTATTTTAAGGCCAAGGTGTTTGCTGTATTTTCCATGTATATTTTCATGTGATTTGATGATTTTTAGGGCATTTTACCATGTGGGGATTAAAATGAAAATTTTTAAAAGTTTAAGGACTAAATAGCAAAATTTCATATTTAGGGGGCAAAATTTACATTGCACCAGTTTTAATGATTTCTATTATTTCTATGGCCTTTTATAGGGATATAAAAATTTTCAAAACTTTTCATATTTGTTTGGTCTTTTGAAGGATACAAAATGTAATTTTAAAAAATTTAGGGGCTTGATTGCAAATTTTGCATTTTAAGTCAAACTTAAACTTTTAGCTTTTACATTTAGACTAAATTCATCTACTTTTCATCATTTTAGGTCATTTTAAGGTCCATTAGGGTTATCAAGATACTTTCATATCGAAGGTATATCCTAAGGGCATTTTGGTAATTTTGCTCATCGAAGATGCTTTTATGCTAAAGGTGAGTATTTTAGGATTGGTTAGCCTTCCAAGATGATTTTAAGGTCCATTAAGGTTACCGGGATACTTTTATGTCAAAGGCATACCGTAGAGGTATTTTGGTAATTTTTCTTACGAAAATGTTTTTATGCCAATGGTGAATATTTAACCTTTCATGGTAATTTTAAGGTCCATTAGGGTTATCGAGATACTTTAATGTCAAAAGTGTACTCTAAGAACATTTTGGTAACTTTGCTCACTGGATGCTTTTATGCAAAAGGTGAATGCTTAAGATTGGTTTAGCCCGCTAAGGTTATTTTAAGGTCCATTAGGGTTATCAGGATAGTTTCACAGCAAAGGTATATCCTAAGGGCATTGGGGTAATTTTTTTATCGGGATGCTTTTATGCCAAAGGTGAATTTTTAGGATTAGTTTAGCCTTCTTGGATTATTTTAAGGTCCATTTGGGTTCATATGATACTTTCATATCGAAGGTATAACTTAAGGGCATTTTCATAATTTTTCTTCAAGTCTAGTGTTGATAAGCATTAGGATGCTTTTGGGCCTGAAATGCATATTTAGGATAGGTTCACCATTTTTCAATCATTTTCGAGTCCTTCTGGGGTTACCAAGGTACTTTCAAGTAGAAGGTAAACCTTAAAGGTATTTTCGTAATTTTGTATTCGAACCATATCTTATATGAGCATTAGGATACTTTCATGTTGAAAGTACACATTAAGAATATGTTTATCATATTAGGTCATTTTTAGGTCATAGAGTCTGTATTTTTTAACAATAAAATTATTTTTATAAATAAGACAATGTTTCCTCATTAAATTGATATATAGGATTCCTACCAGCATATGTGAGGAATTTTATGGATTATTTTAATAGTGAGATATTGTTTTCAAAAAGGAAGTCAAGATTTTTCAATTTTGAAGAAATAAAGCCTTTCATATTCTGCATGGTTTTGCAATGGGATACTATAGAGAATTCATGCCCACGTGGTTCCCCGGGAAGGTACAAATAATTTTATGATTTAAAAAAAATTCTCAAAATAATAAAATTCTATAAAGTAAGATTATGGGAATTATAATTAAATATCAAATATTGGAACCAAATAAAAATCAAAATTTAAGTTAACACGCGATTAATGAGGTACTGATTATCGGGCATCACGAGAAAGTCGATCATTACTTGTGATTGTAACCGACTCCCACACCCTTTTATGCGATTTTTGGTATGAGCGCAGACCTTGGAGTTTATTTTCAAGAGTTTCGTAACCCTTGAAAATATAAACTCCGGTAGTTATCCAATCTCACCTTGCTAAAATAAGATTGGTGGCGACTCCAAAATAAATGGTCATTTCATAACCATTATTTTGAGAAGTCAAGTGAGCGATTCATCTCGACAATTCAGTCCCCAGGTAGGAAAAATAATATTAATGAAGATATGGACCCTTAAAAATAGAAAGAAATAATTACATAGATATTTATATAGAAACAATGGATACATTCGCTATTTTAATCGACCTAGTCAGGATCATATCTGGGCCACATTGCAATACAATGGATGCGATTCACATATCCGAAACTATTCCTTTTTTTAATCTTTAGATTTAGGCATTACAGATTTGAATAATCTTCAAAAATATTAAAATTATTATCCACAATGAATTTGAATATGAACTTTTTTATATCTATTATTCGAATTCGCATTACTTATACAAACAAGGGATTTGAATCATTATCCATTTATTGATAAAATGCTAAAATTTATGTGCAAGCCTTGACTTTTTAAGGTTAATTACAAGACTTTATTATAGACATCTAATTTCATCCAAGCTCTTTTTTAATAGTCCTAAATATCCGAGAATAAGAATCTAGTGTCCAACGGGCAGAGGTTGATCTCTTCCAAGTAAATTAGGCATTTTTAAGACTGATTTAGTCATATTTAAATAGCTGCATATGAACATGAAAAAAAAGTGCAATTTTAAGGGCCAATCTCAGATAAAAATGAATATTAAAGAGAAAAATCAGTTTTTAAGTGTCTTCTTGCCAAATTTTGAAAATACATTTTTGCAGATTATATCATGGTCAAATTTTCCATATTTAGAAAATTTTCAAGATTTTTTTTTTGTAAAATTTGGGAAGTTCACATTTGTATTTTTTTTTATTGATACTTGCGCAACATTTATGCCGATATGCACTCCAAAAAATACAAATTATTCAAAAAATCCATATTGGCATTTTATACTATGAGGTATTAAGTTGTCAAACCAATTAATTTTGAATTTTTCACTATACCATAAACTCTTACTCGTGAAATTTTTCAAAGGAATTTGTTCCAAAATTCAAGTTTTTATCCTCATTATTTTTATAAATTAATATTTTAAGTAAATTAAGCTCATTCTCCTCAAAATTAAAATTATTTTTGAAATTTTTTCTTGTTTTCAATAAATGGGGTTTTTTTTACTCTGTAAAATTTTCCTATAGGATTTTTTTTAAGTTTAAAATTTTTTAAATTCATAAAATATTTTTGTTAAATTCATATTAAAATCAGTTTTTTAAACTCTAATTTATTTTATGAGTTTTGAATTATATATATATATATATATCAATTTTTCTCTATAATGATTTTTTTCGTAGAATTTTATAAGTTTGGAATTTCCAATTAAGATGAATGGGGCAGTTGAGGCAGCCAACAAGAACATCAAAAGAATAGTTGAGAAAATGGCCGAGACTTACAAAGACTAGCATGAAAAGCTATCATTTGCACTTCATGCCTATCGAACCTCAGTTTGCACTTCCACGAGCATTACCTCATTCTCCCTTGTCTATGGGATAGAAGCTGTATTGCCTATCGAAGTCGAGATCTCTTTCCTTAGAGTCTTGATGGAAGCCAAACTTGAAGAGGTTGAATAGGTCAAGAATGGATACAACCAGTTCAACCTCATCGGAGACAAATGCATGAAAGCCATCTGCCATGGTCAAATGTATCAAAGACGCATGATTCAAGCCCACGACAAAAAGATGCGCCCATGACAATTTCACCCAAGTGAATTGGTATTGAAGAAGATCCTCCCAATTCATAAAAATGCATGAGGCAAGTGGACCCCTAATTGGGAAGGACTGTATGTCATGAAGTAAGCCTTTTCCGGAAAAGCCCTAATCTTGGTAGAAATAGACAGCAATGCCTTGCCCAACCCAGTCAATTCAGATTCCATCAAAAAATATTACGCGTAGAGGGCGAAAACTTAAAAAAAGTCTTAAAAAAATAAAAACAAATAAAAGAAACAAAACAAAAAAAAAAAAACAAAAAAGGGGTCCAGATGAAATTTCAATAAGTGGATCTAGGTGGCCAACCTGACTACGGTTAAAAAAACCACAAGGGTGACTTGAAAAGATTAATTCTGATGGGGGATGAACCGAGAGCACCTACAAGACAATGCACAGCAATCCTAAGGATCTTTTGAATATCAGCTTATGCTAGTCACATTCATTGCTCGAGAAATATACTAAAAAGCACCTAAAGAACATCCATGTCATGATTGTTAGAGGCTTTTTTTGCCTAAAAGATCATCTTTCTGGCTACCTGATCACTTGTTTGTCAAATAGTATACCGAATTGTATCTCTTTGTTGTCATGAATAAATATTGCCTTATTTCTTTTAACCTTTGTACAATTCACATTACACTCATCATTTAATTGATAATGCTTGATAATTAACTAAAATATGCATCAAGACATCTCGATATTACATTGAAAGGAAAAGAAAAGCACAGGGAATTCTACTCGCACCTTAATTGTCAAGATCTTAAACTTCTCCTGTCCAAACATCCGTTCGACATGACCATACACTAAACCAATTCTTGCTTTCATAAGCCATATTTTAAGAAAAACCATTTCAAGCTAACCAAAAATCGATTTATGCATTCTATCTGAATCCTATCAAAACCAAAAACATGAACCTAGTCAGTCAAACAGTCACCAAATTGTTGACAATGCCTTTCTGTTGTCAAAAAAAAAAAGGTTGAGCCTTCCAAATCAGGAAATGCCATAGTCCAAATTCTTGAAAATAGATGAATAACTCGACTATCAAAACATCATATCCCTAATGGAGCTAAGATATTTCACAATAGCTACCTCTTGTGATTGATTTTATGTCGTATCCCTATTGGAACCGGGATAACCTACAATCCCTACTGGGAGGAAAATTCCAATCCCTAGTTGAACCAGGATGGATCACAATCCCTATTAAAGTCTGGATAACTTCCAAGAAACTATGGCTACCTCTCGTATTAGACTTTACATCATGTGACCATGATAGCATTTCATATCATGCACTCACATTACCCAATCATACATCATTATTTTTAAAATATCACTTCAAGCCAGGTTTATTGAACCTCCAAGGAATTCTTAGTAAGAACTTTAAGTTTCGCAAACCAAGTGTCATTCAGTTAAGGTTTTTTCCTTTTCATCACCTCATGTCAAAACCCTTTTTATCAAGAAACTACTATCAAAGTGCTAGTGTCAAGAAATTGTTATCTAGAAACTATCATAAAAAACTTTTGTTGAGAACATTCGTTAGAAGCTTTATCAAGAATTTGTGAAGAACTAGTGTCAAAACCCTTTCATTAGGAAATTTTGTCATGAACTTTTTTTAAGAAAAACTTGTAATAGAAGTTTTATCAAAAACTTTGTCAACACCCTTTTCAAAGCCCATAAGTTAATGACACCCTTTTTAAAGCCCATAAGTCAGTGGCGCCCTTTTCAAAGCCTAGAAGTCAATGGCACCCTCTTCAAAACCCATAAGTCAGTGGCACCCTCTTTAAAGCCCACAAGTAATTGGCACCCTCTTCAAAGCCCACAAGTTAGTGGCACTCTTCTTAAAGTCCATAATTTAGTGGCATCCTTTTTAAAGTCCACAACTTAGTGGCACCTTTTTGAAGCCTATAAGTTGGTGGAACCCTCTTAAACGCTTGTAAGTCAGTGGCACCTTTCTAAAGCCCACACAAGCTAGTAGCACCTAGTTTGAGTCAAAGCCCACACAAGCTGGCGGCACTCGAGTTAAGACCCTCACAAGCTAGTGGCACCCAAGTCAATGTCAAAACTCGCACAAGTTGGAGGCCCCACATCAAAGTCCATATTACTCCATTCCTATCTAAAGGGGCCAAGCCTTAAAAAACCTAACACCCTAGTAGGGAGGGCAAACCCTACAAAATTCACTTAAACTTCCATCAGGGTCACTGCAAATCCGCTGCACTTATCATAGTGAAGTACTAATTAAAATTTATTTCTTTGTAGGTGTTCTGGGGAACTTCATTCCACCATGGACAAAATAATGTCTATTTATCTTTGCCTATTTTTGATTCTCAGCAACGGTCAAAGAGGGGTAGCTGGTATACACTTGATTTTATCAAGGCTAATTTTTAGCAAACTGTCACCCAATGAAAAAGTATTTTTGAGGAGGTCAAGAATGCCTATGGATCATTTTAAAGAAATACAAGGATATGGCATCAAAAGACATAGTTTCAAGAGTTCAGAGACAAAAGTAACCATGTATCAATACAATGCTCCAATGACCTAAAAACAGTGTGTAAATGTATCAATGCATGAGTTTGTGTGTCAATACATGAACTCATGTATCGATACTGGGCCATGCTAGAACTAAAACTTATATTCAGCAAAGTAGATGTATTGATGTACATCAACATGTATCGATACAATGTTTCATAGTATCGACACAATGTTTCATATATCGATATAATGATCATTGTATCAATACAATGTTCATTGTATCGATACATTTTAGGTTTTTTGAACCATTTGTATCGATACATTCTTCAATGTATCGATACATGCAGGTTATTTTCCATGATCGAGGCATTTTTTAACTTGTCCACCATTGATCCAAAGCTTGATTTTAACTCATTTTTGCATTAGAAAAAATCAAAACCCATATCAAACTATGAATTTGGACTTGTGAAATAATCAAAACATTTTTTTGAAGTCTAAATTAGATCATAAAGGGTCAATGTCATATGATCACCCTGCTCTTCCTTTGTTTGTTGACAAAGATCATCATCAGCCACCCTACTTGCTGGTATCTGATTTTAGCAATCAAACCAACCACCCTATGTCCATCACATTGGTAGCAAATTGTTTACAATAGCCACCCTATAGCTATCAGCTATCATAACTTTGTCCCCTTGAGAAATAACACCTCCAATTTAGGTCCAAAATGCTGGCATAACTAGGCCAGTAATCTCTCAGCAAAGAAAAAAGTTTTTCTAGCTTATTTAAGCTCTCCTAACTCATTAACACATAAAAAAACAAAATCCCATAGCCCTTCACTCAACATCCAAAAATAGCCTCAAACACTCACTCTCAGCCACTATACAATCTGAAAAATCATCCTCATCCTTACTAGATATGAAACCTTTCTTTTCTCTCGTTTCTTGCTAATTAACAACAAGGAAAAGAAGGGAATTCAGACCATCTCTGCTACTCTTACCACTTGACCAAAAATTAAAGCTTTGTTGGTATAACTTCCTACTTAATCACTTTTATTTTTTGTTTTCAGCATCTTTATTATTTTGTGAGTCTTTCATGCTCCCATCACCCTCTTAGGATTTTCATGTGTTATTATGGCTTTTGTTTATGGTAGCTTAGGCTTTAGATGTCTTGATGCCCCTTTTGATGTGTAAAATGTCTTATTTCATCCTCATTATTTTTTATAGCCTTTTTTTATGCATTTTATGCCATATCCATGCATCATGTTATGTTTAATCCATGCACAAATCCTTAGCCTAGCATGTTTTAAACATGTTTATACGTTAACTTGCATATGTCATGAATCATTGTCATTTTCGGCGTGCTTCACTTCATGAGATATGTGCATAACACTTTCTTTGTCAAGACCATTGGTAAAGTTAGCATCCCCACTCATGTTATGTGCCATCCCCTTGTATATTCATTGTCTTTTCCTTATCTAAGTGCATGTTTGATGCCTGTCAAAAATTGATTTTCAAAACCTCCCTAAGCCAAGCATGTTAACCTCAACCAATGAGGATTAACATGAACTTAGTATTTTTCTTAAAGTTAGCAAAAAAATCTTAGGGAAAAATAAGTTTTCCAAATCTGAAATCCTAATTAAATGAGCTTAAAACTTTTGATTTTTGACAAATATGGCCTTGTAGTTATGTTTGTGCCTTGTTTTTGAATTGAAACCTTGAGTGGTATGATCAATGGGTTGTTTCATCATCCCAACCTACTTTGAGGTTGTGCAAATGAGTTCGTGACACTCATGCCACTGTTTCCCTTCAATCATAGAGTTCGAATGTCAATGACTTGAGTTTAGACCCAAAAACATAAAGAAAAATAAAAAATATCCTTTATTTTGCTTTATCCTCTATTGGCAACACAACTATTGCGAATTGAAAAATCAGTTTAAAATCCCAAATGATTTTTCATGAATTTTTTGATATTTGTCTCTCAAAGTGTGTCAAATTATCGTTAAAACTATGTCTTATTCACCCTTGGATCATTTCGGGTGAGAGAGTTATGATTTTTCAAATCTAAACTATCCAGAACCCCTAGAATCAATAACATGTATTTGATTAGGCCATTTAGACCAACTAATGATTTTTCCAAATCCATCAAACATTTTTCCTAAAATATTCATGAAATTCCCTTTTCAAAAAGGTATCGTTTACAATTTTTTGATGCCAAATGAGTCTAGGTGATTTTTCAAATTTTGACACATCTTGTACCTCGTATGCTCTGCCAGCAACGTAATTAATCCAAACTTGAAAATTTTTTAGGATATTAGGAATATTTTTAGATTTACCCTCATCGAGTTACCTTTCTAACGATATCTTGTTCACCATATAAAACCTTCAAACTAATTTAGAATAAATTCAAAAATTGGGATAGCGCGATGTTGTCCCTTTATTTTCGGTTATGGTTAAAATTGAGTTATTTTCCTGAACTTCGTCTTGAAATATTCAAATGTCACCATATCACCCTGATCAACCTCGAGAACATGCTTTAACCTCCCATATGCTTGCATCAAGGCATGAATTTGTTTTTTTTACATTTTTACCATCTTTATTCATAATAATTTATTTTATCAAAAAGTGTTAAAATGCTCACTCATTTTCTAAATCACAAAGTTTTGTCAACTTAAGTTTTCTAACTCGACTTCTTTAAAGAGTGCCAGACATGTCACTTTCGAGGATACTTTAACCCTGACCTTTCAAAGGGATACTCTAACCCCACTTTTTCAAAATTGTTAAGATTTAAAAATCTTCCTTTGTCCAAATAATTCATCATCCTAGGGGATATTCTAACCCCATCTTTTCAAGGGAATACTCCAACCCTATTTTTCAACTATAATTAAATTTTTTTTCTCAGATTTCCATGAATGTGTTAAGAGTCAAACCCATTTTATTTTTTTAAAAAAACCTCATTCAATCAAAGAACCCAGATCCATCTCAAACATTGTCGATTCGGTTATTCCTAAATAATTGATGCCAATTATGAGATAAATTTCAATAGTCCATCCCTTTTTTTTTATTACATTGAATAGTTCATCTTATGTTACTTTATTCGTTGCCTTATTACGTTACTTCTTTGTGATGATTATTTGCAATTATATTTTCAAATCATTTCAAGTAAAATTAAAGGTAATGTTTCACGTGGGTTTCTCTCTCGTGCCTAAAATGGAATATTCTATTTTCAAAGTAAAATCCAGAGGTCATTTTTATTAAAAATTTCTATATTCCCCATCTATCCATGGCGTATATGAGATTAAATCTTTTTATCAAAACTTGGATTCGCATTTCTATAAAATTGATGCATTAAAAGAGGGTTATATCAAACTAGTGATAAGTTAAGATCAAAAGAATCAAAACTAAGATAAGACAAAACTAGTAAGGTATTGATTACGAGTGTCGCGAAAAAGTTCATGCCTCATCATGCGTAAGCAACTCCCAAACTCAAATGGTGAATCTTTGTGCCATGCAAAACATGAGATTAATGTTTCGAGTTTTGTAACTTAGGACATAGGTTTCAATAGGCATCCGATCATGCCTAGCCCAAAATGATCGATGGTGACTCCAAGCGTTAGCCACTTTATGATGGTCATCGAGGACTAATAAGATAAGAAATTCATCTTATAGTCCCTTTCACTGTATCACGAGTCAAGAATCTGTACTTTTTTATTTTCATCACATTGTAAGGAAAAGTCTTAGTTAAGAAGACATTTTCTCGTCAGAAAAATATTTTAAGTCCTGTAAACCCATAGATCCATGAGGATCCACTCCGGGGTATGTTGTAACAGCTAGCAACTCCACTACGACAGTATAAAGAGTTAGGCCAATAACTAGTCATGTTTTACTAGGTTCTCGGTTCCTTCAATCTTTGGTCATTATTTAACTATAACCCTTTTTTTGTTTTATCAACTAATAATTTGTTTAACATGATTGTCAGGATTGTCTTATTTTTGAATAATCATCAATTTAATAAAAATGGTAATATGGGAGTAAGGAAAAAGGTTTGATCATTTCCCCCGTTACACACCATGCACTTGCATGTGCATTAGAGTCCTGCCAAACTCCATGGCGAGGTTATAACCCAATCGTTAGGATAAAGTAAGTTGTCCACCTTCGTGAGTAACCCTTCATATAGGCAAAGCAATAACTTCTCGAATGTAAATTACCTCTATCTCTCGTAAGTAACCCTTCACATTTGCATAGGGAAATACATCCATCGGATTGAACCTGTTTTGCCAAACCCACAATGGGCTTAGGATTGAGGTGCCTTGACTATCCTCACTGGATGGAAGAGCAATTCAGATACCTATTTAGGCGTCAACTTAAACCTCATATAGTGAGCCTTACAGGTTAAACCATGTCAAACCATACCAGAACATTGCTAGAACACCTAGAGAATAAGGTCACTTGAGGAAAACCTTTACTCTTAATTACCATAACTACTTAGGTGATAATGAGTGTACAATTGTCACCCACATCTGCATTTGTTTTATCATTTATTAAGGCATGCCGTCGTGTTGCCTGAACGACAGCTAGCCTTTGTCTAAACAAGTGATGGTGAGTAAAAACCATCATTCACAATGTCTTATGCTATAAACCGTTACGTTGTCCGAGTTATGGCTTAACGTGTATCCACACTATTGGTGATAAGTGAATATTACTATCGGTTGGTTATTTTATCACCTCATGAAGGGCAAGTTGTATCCAAAAATGTTGATACGCTACCCGTTTTTTTGTCTCATCACCTTGGTTAAGACATGTTATGAATAATTTTTTTTATGTTCTTAAATTCTTTAATTCCTTACAATTTTCTCTTATACGTTTTACTAACTCATTTCCCTTTTATATTGTGTTTTAGCACATGCATCATCTCATTATAACTATCACGATTATCATCATTCTGGGTAATTGTTTTGGTTTGATGTTTAGCAAGGTGCATCATTTATAGAGCAACAGCTCATCTCCACTATCGAGTCCTTTAAAAATGTCAAAACATGGTTAGAAGGTCACCAGCGTCAAGACAAAGATATCTTAAAGCCTGATTATGTCTCAAAAATGCATAAAGAGGTCAAAATCCATTTTTGTCAGAATGATTGTCAAGAACTGAAACACATTTTGGATAGTTGGAACAATAACGAGAAAAAAGCATTCACTAAAAAGCATGAGTATATAGCTATCTTACTTCGAGTTAGTCGGATGATGGCTTGCTGCGAGTAACGGCATAGTTTTGGAATCTAGCCTACTGATGTTTCACCTTTAACCAACAAGATTTAGTCCCTACCATTGATAAGTACATAGCTCTGCTCAACATAGAAAGGGCCAAGTCATACCAGATTTACTGTAAAGCGCTAATGCCTTCTACGTTCAAGAAAAGGTTAAGGCAAGTTCTTGGGGCCATAGAAGCGTGGCTGATAGTCTATTCAAAGTAAAAAGAAGTGGTGAATGTATCTTCTAGGCCAACTTGAAAAAGACCATGGTAAATCTTTCTGATCAAAAGAAAGCTCAAGATGTTTACGCTCTCGCAATCTATGGGCTCATTATATTCCTGAAGACTTTGGGTTATGTAAAGGCGGCAGTCGCAGATTTTTTTTCTTGCCTATGTTGCAACATCAACTCTGCTTCTACCATCATCACTGAAACCATCCACGCCCTCAACTTTTGTAAAAGAATAGGAATAGGAAGGTTTATCGGGTGCACCCTATTGCTCTAGATACGGCTCCTAGGTCATCTCTGTGTTAGGAAAGGGAGAGCCAAGTAAAATTTATTCTTCAAGATCAGTCCTCTTTCCAGGCATTAGAGGAAGAATGTCATCAAAATAAGACAAAAAAGCATTGGGTCAAGGGATTATGAAACACCAATGAGGAAAAAGTCACATGGAGAGCACCATGGGTGTTCCCTCAGTCGATTATGGACAAATGTGGAGACTACACTTGTGTACCATTCTGGGGACTATAGGGAAGTACCATTTATGCTCTTCTATTGGTATTGCATTAGTTCCAGTATCAGCAATTCCTCCCATTCTTCAAAGACTTAGGATATTGGGATTTTGAATACGGAGAGCCCAATTATAAAGCGAAAGTCCAATTAGCTTTCCAAGCTTGGAAGAAGATCCATTGTATGGAAAAATACTGGAGAATAAGCCCTATCACTCCTAGATACGAAGAATGGAGACTCTATCGTATTAATGACCCGGGATACTATAAATCCCAATAAAAGAGCCACCTTTTGAGATCGAGCTACTTAAGATAGAGTTCAAATAAGAAAAAGCATCCTTTGTCGCAGAAATCTCTCAACTTAAGGAGTGAAAAGGCCAGCTAGAGATGGATACCTACCTTAGGAGCAGTGAAATAGATCAATTTGTCAGAGAAAAGGATCACCTAAAGAATGACCTCGAAAGCTTAACTGAGAGTTATGTGGTGCTCCAAAAAGCTAACAAATCCCAACATGTTGGGACGACATTAGATGAATGGGAAGCAAAAGTTGACACTCTTAATTGCGAGCTGAATCAGTAAAAAGAGAAAGTTAGAACCAGAAAAAAAATTCACAAGGGCATGTGCTATTGCTTCAACCTACCAATGAAATAATTTAAAGACTTGAGACCTAAATACGAGATGCAAGGGCTGCTAGGGTTGAAAAGAAAGTCCTCACCCATAGAATCCAGGAGTTAGAGCAGTTTCTCTAGATTCATCAAGGTCATATCAATTAACTAACAAAGGCTTCCAAGCAGCATGAACTTGATTGATAAGTGACAATTGACCAAGCACGTCTTAACTACCAAGTACAACAGCGACACTTCACTAAACAAGTTCAAATGGCTCAACGAGAGATGGATGACATGATTGAGGTAGCTCGGTCCATAAGGTGAGACATTGTACCTGTCGGAGATCGTGAGCAGCAAATTTTAGGTGTTCTTGATCGTGTGATTACACAATGTAATCACGTTGGATATTTTCAAATGTAATCATGTTTCAAGAAAAAACCTTTTTGTTGCTCTATGAATTATGTTATTGACAAAGCTATTCTAGGACTAATTGTCTCAAATGGATATGCATATTTAATTTCACTATTTTGTTCTATACACTTGCATTAATCATTCATTATCTAAACTTATCATTGCATCATAAACACTTATTAATAAATACATTTTTAAGTGAAAGTCTAAGACCAGAATTAGGCCATACAAGTGCAAGGGATTCTGAGATTAATTAAGAAAACAGAACCTAACATCTAGCATCATTACAACACACGATACCACAAACAAATCATGGAGAGTGATCATGAAGCTCGTATTGAGCGACTTGAGTTAATGGTTAAAGAATCATAGGACTAGATGCTCTATCAGCAAATCGAAACGCAAACTCAAATTACGAGACTTATGGAACTAATGTTAGCCTCTGTGAAAGAACAACGGCAAGCCAGCACTAATAAAACAAAGGATGATCCTCCCAACACTGAAAGTCCTCTTACTAATAATCCAGAACCCACCCAAGGATAAACTAGACAAGAACAATGGCCAGCTTCTACACCTACCTTTCAGGCTCCAGCGGTCATCTACCTAATCCTGTTATGGCAGGTCAATTCATTCCTGCTACTTAAGGGGTTAACATGGGAGTTTTATCAGCTGATCTGATAGCCCTTGATCATGAGGAACCAGAAAAAACATAAGGTGAAAAGTCCACCATGACTATAGAAGAAATGAACAAATTTTAGCTACTGGAAAAACTTCTCTGAGCTATCGAAGGGAGTAATAAGTTTAGAGCTTTTGACGCATAATTGCTGTCTTTTGTGTCCAACCTTATCATTTCCCCAAAGTTTAAGGCCCACAATTTGAAAAATTTAATAGAACCACTCACCCTTCCATCTACGTCCGAATACAAATGCCAAAGATGGCTGGGTACGAGAAAGATAAAAAGCTCTTTATCTCCTGCTTTCGGCATAGCCTTACTAGGGCAACGGCTTGTTGGTTTATTAAGCTAGGCAATGAAAAATCCAATCATTGGTTGACTTGGCTAATGCCTTTATAAATTAATACTAGCATGTGTTAAGTTGGGCACCAGATTGACTTTCCCTGATGAATTCTGAGAAAAAGTCCACTAAAAGTTTTAGGCTATATGCCCATAGGTGGAGAGAAGAAACAGCCCTAGTACAGCCTCCCTTTACAAAAAAAGAGATGACAGTCACTCTTATTCACCCTCATGTGCTCCTTATTACGAAAAGCTCATAGGAAGTGCCCTTAAAAAATTCCCAAACCTAGTTCTCTTTGGAAAAATGATTGATGTAGCCATTAAGAGTGGTAGAATGTCTGTGGGGCAAGCATCTAGATTCAAAAAAAAGCCTATTGCTAGTAAAAAAAAGGAAGGATAGGCCAATGCCATAATTTATGCTAGTTCGTTTCAACCAAAACAACATTAAATACTCGACTCTCACTACGCAAGCATGCTATATTCTTGCCCTATCATAATACCCCCTCAGCCAGTTCATGCCATAACCTATAATCCATCATTTACAATCCCATCAAACCCACCACAATGCTACCCTCCACAAGTTCACCAAAGTACTAATCAAATAACCAAGAATGCACCTGGCAATCGAGGTGCAAATCAATAAAGACAAAATTTTGAACCTATCCCTATGACCTATAAGGAATCTACCAAACTTTGCTCAAAAATCATTTAGTGGCCCTAATCTATGTCCTAAAAATAAACCACCATGCCTATAATGGTACAACCCTAATGCCCACTGTGAATACCATTCTGGGATAGTGGGGCATGACATCAAGAACTGCATATCTTTCAAACAAAAAGTGCAAAATCTAATTACCTCAAAAGTCTTATAGTTTGGGATAAACTAGGGACTAAATCTTGCTGCCACTTTTTCACCAAATCATATTGAGCCAGCTGCAAACATGATTGGCATTAAAACCAAACATGAAGACAAGCATAGAGGATAAGGATGCCAATATTCTTGGTTTGGCAGGTATTGATTCAGGTTAGATTGCTTAACACAATAGAAATATTAAAAGACAATCCCGACAACTTTTGTGACTTCCACATAGTTGTAGGTCATGCCTTACAAACATACAAGGAGTTTAGGTCCATGGTTCAAAGAATGATGAATGAAGGCCAGATAGAATTCTATCATTAAACCACACCTGATGCTAAATTCATTAACATAATAGGAGATGAAACCACGCAGTCACCTTACGAGAGAAACTGACCCCTTATTCTTTATGGTAAGTTAAATCTTGAGGTCAATTTTTTGACACCTGAATCGAAGTTAGTTGTTGAGGTACCTAAACTATTCCTGTATAAGAGCAATAAAGATGTCCCATGAAAGTACGAGAATCAGGTAGTGATGATTGGAGAACTAGCTCCCACAACTATTGCAATGGAACTATTCAGAGTTAGTCACCTAACCCGTAGTTGTAGGTGTTACATTCCCTTAGCTCAAGAAAAATAGAAAGTTGATAGATCTCCAAGCATCAGTACCACTTAGGACCAAGCAAAGAATTTTGAGCCTGAGAAAGTCAAGGAAATAGTGAGTAAAAGAGAAGCCAAATAGTTTCTCAAGTTCATCAAGCATAGCGAATATTACACTATAGTCCAGTTAAGCAAATAACCCACAAAGATTTCTATGCTATCTCTGCTTTTTAATTCAGAGGTTCACCGAAATGCATTACTGAAGGTGTTAAACGAAGCATATATGCCACCAGACATCTCCATGGACAAATTAGATCAGCTAGTGAATAACGTCGTAGTTGATAATTATATCTCCTTCACCAATGATGAGATCTCACCTGAAGACAGAGGCAGCTATAAAGCTTCGCATATCACTACCCATTGCAAGGGATGTATTTTGTCTAAAGTACTTATAGACAATGGGTCAACCCTTAATGTTATGCCCATGACTACATTAAGTAAACTCTCTATCAATCAGTCCAACATCAAGAGTAGCCATACCATAGTTTGAGCTTTTGATGGAACATGTTGCAAAGTAATTGGAAATATCATAATCTAGCTCCAGATAGGCCCATGTACATATAAAGTTGACTTTCACGTTATGGATATTAATCCATCTTACAACTGCCTATTAGGAAGGCTATGGATACACTCCGCCAGGGTTGTCCCATCCTCTCTCTATCAAAAGTTCAAATTTGTGATAGATGATAAAGTAGTCAGCATCGAGGCTAAAAAAGAAATGATCACCACTGCTTTCACTAAAGAAATCTACATAGAGCCTAATGAAGATGTACCAGAGTCATACTTTCAATCTTTCAAGTTCGTTAATGCAACATTCATGGGAGAAAGATTGCTAATAGTTTAACTCCACTTATTAAAGAGCACTAACTCCAGTTTAAAAATGACCGCTGGCAAAGGTTTTTGTGTTAGAAAAGGGCTTGGCAAGAATCTGCAAGGGATGGCCTAAGCTCTACAGGTCACAATTCAAGTTAATAAAAGAGGCTTAAGATTCAAGGCTAATATGTAGTCAAGAAAGCAGCAGGAAAGAATGTTCCGCAACTAGAGGGTAACTCGATCATTAGGTCAAGAAGGGGGATCGAAGCCAACAATGTTCCCGTCTCTCAATAAGATATTTCATCTAAAGGACGAATCAATCCAAATTGACCAGAAGAGTAAAAGGCTAAAAATATGTTGGTCATCTTAAACAGAGCATTTCACAACCTCTATCTTCAAGTTACCAAGCCATAAAATGCGTGTCCTTCCACTGACACCTGATTTTGATGACAGGGTCATAATGGAAACCCCTGCACTTTTTTTATCCCTTTTATGTAATGTCAAAAAAGGAAAACCTACCTACCTTCGCCTAAAGATGGGTAGGTGTCCTACATAATGGATACTTTTGTTAAACATTATTAATGAAATAACTTTTGCATATATCATTCCATGTTGTATGTCTATATCATTTTTCAACCTTTTTGTTTCCATTACTCTTTTGTCTTAATTTTTATCTGAATCCCTTGGTTGTGTGTATGCCTTTTGCAATGTTTATTTCTTCACCCTTTCAGGTGTTCTAATGACAATGATATGAATGTGTCTAACAAGTTGCTGAAGATCAATTTTAAACAATTAATTTGCACTAGTGAAGTAGATCCTGAAGAAAATTTTGAAGAGACCTCCATACCACCATACCTCTTAAGATTAGTTGAGCAAGAGGAGAAGCAGATCATGCTTCATGAAGAGCCAATAAAAGTTATAAATTTGGGTACTCAAGAGGATCAAAAGAAGGTTAAAATCAAAACCTCAATAAAGTTGACAACTAAGACCAAGCTGATAAACCTACTTTAGGAATATCGAGATGTATTCACTTAGTCATATCAAGATATGCCAAGACTAGACACTGATATAGTGGTCCCAACCTTTCCATCAAGCATGGATGCAAACTAATCCAGCAAAAGTTAAGGAGGATGAAGCTAGAAATGCTCCTCAAAATTAAAGAGGAAGTCAAAAAGTAGTTTGATGCGGGGTTAACTGAAGTAGCCAAGTATCTAGAATGGGTTACCAATATAGTTCTAGTCCCAAAGAAAGACAGCAAAGTATGAATCTGCGTTGACTTTTAGAATCTAAATCGAGCTAGTCCCAAGAATAACTTTCCACTACTCCATATCGACACTTTGGTAGACAACATGACCAAGAATTCTCTTTCCTCTTTCATGGACAGGTTCTTGAGTTACAAATAGATCAAGATGGTGCCCGAAGACATAGAGAAAATAACTTTTGTAACCATGTAGGGGATATTTCGCTATAATGTCATGCCCTTTGGACTAAAAAATGCCAGGGCAACATATCAATGGGCCATGGTGGCCATGTTCCATGACATGATGTACAAGGAAATTGAGGTCTATATGGATGACATGATTATTAAGTCAATAAAAAAGGGTAAGCATGTCACAGACCTTCAAAATCTTTTTGAACAATTACAAAAATTTTAACTCAAATTGAATCTTGCCAATTATACCTTCAAAGTCACTTTGAGTAAGCTTATAGGCTTCATAGTTAGGGAAACAGGGATTACAGTTGAATCAGACAAAGTCAAAACCATTTAAGATATGCCACCACCTCAAACCGAAAAAAAGTGAGAAGCTTTTTTGTAGAGACTGAACTACATTGCTACATTCGTATCCCAGCTCACTGATAAATATGGCATAATCTTTTGGCTCCTTCGCAAACAAAATTTGGAAGAGTGGAATATGTCAAGAAGCCTTTGATAAAGTCTAAACATTATCTATAAAGCCCACCATTATTGGTACTATCGATGCCTAATCGACCTTTAATCCTTTACTTAGTAGTCGTCGACAGATCTATAGGTTATGTATTAGGGCAACATGATGAGTTAGGAAAGCAAGAACAAGCAATCTACTACTTAAGCAAAAAGTTCATGGAATATAAGTGTAACTACTTTGCAGTCGAGAAGTTATGTTGTGCTTTGCTATGGATAGCTAAGAGATTCAAGCAGGACATCATGCATCACACCAAATGGTTGATTGCAAGGTTGATCCTATCAAGTATCTATGTGAAGCTCCTACACTATCAGGAAGGCTAGCTAGATGGCAAGTCTTACTTTTTGAATACGACATTGCCTATGTTAGCCAAAAGGCCATCAAGCGCGGCGTGATAGCTAACTTTCTGGTAAGTCGAGCAACAGATGATTATGAACCCTTAAGTTTTGACTTATCAGATAAAGATCTAATGTACAGTTCTAAGGAAAAAAATGCCTTCAACCAAGATCGATCCTGGAAGATGTATTTTGATGGAGCATTAAACGTTCTAGGACATGGAATTAGGGTAATATTGATGTCACCTGACGAGAGTCATTGCCCATTCACAATAAGGCTAAATTTTAACTGCACAAATAATATCGCAGAATATAAAACTTGTGTCATAGGGCTTCAAGTAGCCATTGGAAGGAATGTCAAGACATTACAGGTGCTTGGTAATTCAGCCTTAGTCATTTACCAATTAAAGAGGAATGACAAACTCACGATGTCAGTGGCACTCTTTTGAAAGCCCACAAGTTAGTGGCACATTTTCCAAGCCCATAAGTCAGTGGCAACTTTTCGAAGTCTATAAGTCAATGGCACCTTCTTTAATGCCCATAAGCCAATAGCACTTTTTTAAAGCCTACACAAGCTGGTGGCACTTAGTTTGAGTCAAAGCCAGCACAAGCTAGCGGCACCCAAGTGAAAACCCCCACAAGTTGGTGGCACCGAAGTCTATATCAAAACTTGCATAAGTTGGTGACACCCACATTAAAGTCCACATTATTTTGTACCTATCTATTAGCTTCAAAGGAGAGATTGAACCAAGAGAGGGGTGAATTAGTTCTATAAAAACTTGATTAATTTAAAGTAAATTAAAAATTAAAAATAAGATAAGGATAAGAAAAACCAACAATCAATATATAGAGGTTCAATCCTTTAATTTAGCACCTACGTCCTCTCTTCTTGGCACTTTTTTACCAAGGTGATTCCCACAATTCACTAAATAAATTGTTACTTTTAAGGCTACAGTATAACTTTACACCGCTATCTTCTAAGGCCTATATAGAACCTTTTAATTCCTTTAAGAATTTTACCCTAAAATCTTAGATATTTTTACTCACTTTCACATAACCCCTTTTATGATATGAATGAAATATTTTATAAACAAATTAAACCTCTAATAGGTAGATGTATGCTAGAATTTAAGTACAAGATGAATGATATACAAATAGGTTTGAAGAGTATGAATTTGATACAAGTAAAAATAAAGAATTTGATGATTTTGAGCTTTTGTTGTTCAATGATTCAGTGAAATTTGTATATCTACTTCTTCAGCTATTTGGAACCTCTATTTATAGCCGTAAATTGATTCATAGATGTTACGCATTTAATATGGTGCTTGGAGAGCCATTGTAGCCTTCATAAATGCTTGTTTCCGTTCAGTCTTGTGCTAGAGTATCGATACAATACCAATAGTATCAATACATAAATAAAAAAATGATCGTTAAAGCTTGTTGTATCGATACAGGGATCTGAGTATCGATATTAAGCAAGATGTATCAATACAGATACTATTGTATTGATACATTTAAGGGTTCAGCTAAACCTTGGCTAGTGCCAAGCCTTTTATTGATACACATAGGGTGAGCATTGATACTAAACAGGCTGTATCGATACATTTGAGGGTTTCAACCAAGCCTTGGCTACTATCAAGCCTTGTATCAACACACTTAGGGTGAGTATCGATACTAAGTAGGCTGTATCAATACATTTTAGGGTTTTTAAGCATAGTATCAATACTTTTGTTCTTTGTATCGATACCAACCTTTAAAAATATTTGTAAAATAATTTCTGTTGACTCAAACAAATCTAAAAATTATTCTAAGTATAAATATACATTTTAGAGCATATAATTTTTGACAAATTATAAACTTAGTATTTTTCAAAACGCTTTTCAATAAATACCAAGCTGAGTATTAATTTAATTTAAGTTGTTCGTTATATCAAAACCAAAATCAAGGTTAACACTATCTAAAGGGGCCAAGCCTTAGACCAATTGACACCCTAGTGGGGAGGGCAAACCCTACAAAATTCACTTAAACCTCTATCAGGTTCACTGTGAATACATTGCACTTGTTATAGCAAAGTATTAATTAAAATTTATTTCTTTGTAGGTGTTCGGGGGAACGTCATTCCACCTCAGACAAAATAGTGTCTATTTGTTTTTGCTCTATTCCTGATTCTTAGCAACGATCAAAGAAGGGTAGCTGTAGACACCTTATTTTATCTAGGCTAATTTTACACTACTTGGCAAAAAAGTATTTTTGAAGAGGTCAAGAATGCCTATGGATCATATTGAGGAAATGAAAGGATGTGGCATTAAAAGATGTAGTTCCAGGTGTTCGAGGATAAAAGATAGGGAGAAATTTATAATTTTGCCTAAATGTCATGTATCGATACAATGCTTCAACGACCCGAAAATTCAAAATGTTCCCATTGGTATCAATACAATGTGTAAATGTCATGAGCTCATGTACTGATACTAGGCCATACTAGAACCAAAACTTGCATTTTGTAAAGTAGATGTATCAATACACATCAACATGTTTGAATACAATATTTCATAGCATCGATACATTCTTCAATGTGTCAATACATGCAGGCCATTTTCCATGATCGAGGTAATTTTTTTACTTGTCCACCATTGATCCAAAGCTCGATTTTAACTTGTTTTTACATAAAAAAAAGATGAAAACCCATATCAGATTATGAATTTGGACTTGTTAAATAATTAAAACATTTTTTGAAGTTTAAATTAGATCATAAAAGGTCAACGCCATATGATCACCTTACTCTTCCCTCGTTTGTTAACAAAGATCACCATCAGCCACCCTACTTACGAGTATCTGATTTTAGCAATCAAACCAGCCACCCTATGTCCATCACATTGGCAGCAACTTGCTTCCTACAGCCACATAGCCATCAGTTGTCACAACTTTGTCCCTTTGAGAAATGACCAAAAACACCTTTAATTTAGATTCAAAGTTCTGGTATAAATAAGCTATTAATATCTCAGCAAAGAAAAGAGTTTTTTTCTAGCTTTTTTTTAGCTTTCCAAACTCATTCACACAATAAAAAAAAAATTGCGTAGCCTTTCACTCAGCATCCAAAACAGCCTCAAACACCCACTCCCAGCCACTATACACTTTGAAAAATCATCCTCACCCATACCATAACCGAAACCTTTCTTTTTCTCCTATTTTTTGCTAATTAACAATAAGGAAAAAAAGGGAATTCAGGCCACCTCTGCTGCTCCAAATACTTGACCAAAAATTGAAACTTTTTTGGTATAACTTCCTACTCAATCACTTTCATTTTTTGCTTTTCAACATCTTTATCATTTAGTGCGCCTTTCATGCCTTCATCACCCTTTTAGGATTCTCATGTGTTATTATGGCTTTTGGTTATGGTAGCATAGGATTTGGATGTCTTGATGCCTCTTTTGATATGTAAAGTGTTTTATTTCATCCTCATTATTTTTTATAGCTCTTGGTCATGCATTTTATGCCATACCTATGCATCATGTTATGTTTAATCCATGCACAAATCCTTAGCCTAGCATATTTCATGCATGTTTATATGTTAACTTGCATTTTGTCATGAATCATTGTCATTTTTAGCATGTTTCACTTCACGAGATATGTGCATAACACTTTCTTTGTCAAGACCATTGGTAAAGTTAGCATCCCCATTCATATTATGTGCCATCCCCTTGTATGTTCATTGTCTTCTCCTTATCTAAGTTCATGTTTGATGGTTGTCAAAAACTAATTTTCAAAACCTCCCTAAGCCAAGAATGTTAACCTTAACCAATGAGGATTAACATGAACTTAGTATTTTCCTTAAAGTTAGCAAAAAGATCTTGGGGAAAATTAAGTTTTTTAGGTCTGGAATCCTGATTAAACGAGCTCAAAACTTTTGGTTTTCTAATGAAAATGGCCCTGCACTTGTTCATGAAATGTTTGTGCCTTTTTTGAGTCAAAACCTTAAGTGGTATGATCGATAGGTTATTTCATCGTCCCAAGCTACTTCAGGGCTGTGCAAATGAGTTTGTGAAGCTCATGCCACTCTTTCCCTTCAGTCATGGATGTTTGAATGTCAATGACCTGAGTTTGGACCTGAAAACACAAAGAAAAATAAAAAATATCCCCTGCTTTGCTTTGTCCCCTACTGGTAGCACAACTATTGTGAATTAAAAAATTAGTTTAAAATCCAAAACGAATTTCCATGAATTTTTTGATATTTTTATGTCAAATTGTGTCAAATTATCTTTAAAATGATGTCTTATTCACCTCGAATCATTCTAGATGAGAGAGTTATGATTTTTCAAATCTAAACTATCCAAAACCCCTTGAATCGATAACATGTATTCTAATGAGGCCGTTCAGAACCACTAAATGATTTTTCCAAATCCTTCAAACATGTTTCCTAAAAAATACATCAAAGTCCCTTTTCAAAAAGTTATTATTTGCAATTTTTCGATACCAAACAAATCTGAAGTGATTTTTCAAATTTTGGCACATCCTATCCCTTGTATGCTCTGCCAACAGTGTAACTAATCCAAGCTTGAAAATTTATTCCCCTAGATTGGGATATTAAGATTATTTTTAGATTTACCCTTATCGAGTTATCTTTCTAACGGTACTTGTTCACGCTCTAAAACCTTCAAGCCAATTTAGAATAAATTCAATAAGTGGGATAGCGCGATGATGTTCCTCTGTTTTTGGTTATGGTCAAAATTGAGTTGTTTTCCTAAGCTTTATCTCGAGATATTCGAATTTCACCATATCATCCTAATCAACCTCGAGAACATGGTTTGACCTCCCATAGGCTCGCATCAAGGCACGGATTTTTTTTACATCTTTACCATCCTCATTCACAATAATTTCTTTTATCAAAAACTGTTAAAATGCTCACTCATTTTCTAAATTATAAAGTTTTGCCAACTTAAGTTTTCCAACTTGACTTCTTTAAAAATTGTCAGACATATCACTTTCAGAGGTATTCCAACCCCGACCTTCTGAAAGGATACTCCAACCCCACTTTTTCAAAATTGTTAAGATTTAAAAATCTTCCTTTATCAAAATTATTCATCATCCTCAAGGATACTCCAACCCTATCTTTCTAAGGGGATACTCCAACCTTGTCTTTTAACTATGATTAAATTTTTCTTCTTCTTGGATTTCCATGAACCTATAAAGAGTCAAGCCTGGTTTTATTTTAAAAAAATCATTCAATCAAGGAACCCAGATCCATCTAAAAAATTGTTGATTCAATTACTCCCTGATAATCATGCCAATTGCGAGATAAATTCCAATAGTCCATCTGTTCTTTTTATCATTACATTGAATGGTTCATGTTATGCTACTTCATTTGTTGCTTTATTAATGTGAGTTTTTTGTGATGATTATTCAAAATCATTTTTTCAAATCATTTTCAAGTAAAAGTAAAGGAGATGTTCTGTGTGGGTTTCTTTTCAGTGCCCAAAATGGAATATTCTATTTTCAAAGTAAAATCCAGAGGTTATTTTTATTAAAAATATCTATATTCCCTATTTATTCAGGCGTATATGAGATTAATTCTTTTCATCAAAACTAGAATTTGTATTTCTATAAAATTTATGCATTAAAAGAGGGTTAGATCAAAATAGTTATGAGTAAAGATCGAAAGAATCAAAATTGAGATAAGACAAAACTAGTAAGGCATTGATTTCGGGTGTCGCGAAGAGATTCATGCCTCATTGTGCATAACCAACCCTCAAACTCAAATGGTGAATCTTTGTACCTCATAGACTACGGGATCGATGTTTCAACTTCCATAACTCAAGACATAGGTTTCAATAGGTATTTGATAATGCCTAGCCCAAAATGATCGGTGCTAACTCTAAGCGTTGGCCACTTTGTGATGGTCATCCAAGACCAATAAGATGAGCGATTCATCTTATGGTCCCCCTTATTGTATCACAAGTTGAGAATCTGTACTTTCTCATCCTCATCACGTTTGAAGGAAAAGTCTCAGTCAATAAGACATTTTCAAGTTAGAAAAATATTTTAAGTCGTATACACCTATAGATCAGCAAAGATCCACCATAGAGTATGTTGCAACAGTGTTTGATTTAACAGGCATTCATAAAAGATTCTTATATTTAATTGACAAGAATATAAAAATTTTAATTTACATGTTTTATTAAGTTTCCCTTTACATAAAAAAATAAAAAGGAAAAAATTTGTTAAGTTATACACATTTAAGAAGCTTTAAAAAAATAAAAAATTAACATAATTACAAATAAACTATCAACCTATTAAATGAATATAATATATTTTGATACAATATTTAATTACTAATTAAAATAAAATTAAAATACATATAGGATATATTTTTTAAGTAATAATAAAAAATTACCATTTAAATCTTAAAATAATGGCATAATTTTTATGCATCAGAGCATACATAAACATAACCATGCACAATTACACTGATCAACAAAAAGTTTTGTCCTACAAAGTTATTCAAATTTACAAAAGAATTGAAATAATTTGTTAAAATACAAAATATGCAAAGTTATGCAAAATCCAGTAAAAAAATCTCATAATTAATCATTTATTATTATAAGATGAATGAGATGCATAATTGATGATGTTCATATACTTTGAACTTTTTAAACAATCCTCTTGTCGTTCACTTGTTTTGTGAAATTTTAGATTTAGTACTCTAGAAATGTAATTTCTACACCTTTCAATTTTTATGCATCTAGCAACGAATACCAAAAATATCCCAAAACCTATAATTTAGCTTATTCCAAAATATTATAAATACCCAACCTATGCTCGCCAAAAAATTTAATATCTTTCAACCATTTTAAAAAAAACCGAAAAACATGAAGGAATTATCAACTTCCTTATAATAAAGTATTTATAAGAAAATCATACAATAAAGGGTTTAATCATACCAATGAATTGTTATTTGCAAAAAATTCTTAATCAGGCCCATAAATGACAAATAGAAAACAACTAGAAAATGAAGTAAACATGTTTAGAAAATCAAAGTGATATATTTTATTTCAGACTTTTTTCAAATTGCTTGCTCATGTATCTCAATATGGGATTAGTTTTTTATGTTGCAAGTGCAGGGTATAACTTACAAACGAACTACAAACACAGAAAGGCATAGTGTTAAGGCCAACTACACACCTAATGAATCGTTCTTTGGAATCATAATATTAATTAAAATTGTATTGAAGCCAAATGGTAATCAACTAGTATATAATAAATACTTTATCAAAATATTATTGTAAAACACAATAATGTGGTAAAAAATTCCTAAAAATTATGGTGAAAAAATGAAACCTATGCTCTATAGAGTTACTCAAATTGGAAATTTTACCTTATTTTAGCGTACATTGTTGGATGATGTGGTCTTTACTCTTCTGTTGGTTTGAATTAAGAATTAATAACTGAAAAACCGATTGTCATACTTGTAAGTATTAAACAAATTTTATGGGCAACCACATATATTAAGCTTCCAAAAGAATATCCCCTTTCTATTTTCTGTTTGTAACTCATTTCTGAAGAAATATCCAAATTATACCAACACAAAAGAAATGATTAAGGGCGTAAGGAAAAGTATATCTTGCAATTCAACCAAACCCATAAAAATAACCCAAGAAAGAAAAAAATTCCAGCAAAATTCATTTAAATCAAAGCAAGAAATTAGGAAAGAGAAAAACTTATACTAGTTAAAGATGAAATCATGAGGCAGATGACATGATGCAGCTAAAACTTCCCAGGCACAATGCAACTAGGTGCAACTAAAGGCGATGTGCCGATGTGGCTAGGTGATCGAGGGTAAATTGATGCATAGTTAGATGGACGATGGCAGAGGATGCAGAGGGCTAGGGTTTATGAAATGAAGGGTATTGGTTTTCAAAAGGATTAATTTAGATTCATATATGTCCATAATTATTGACAAAATTAAAAGTAAATTGGTCCTAAATGTTAAAGTTGTAAAAACATAAAAAATACAAATGTTACATTCCTTAGAACGTGACAATGTCTAAGACTGAGTTAGTTATGTGATTACTCAAAAATGATTGAGTAGTATTACTATAGGTAATTCATATTACCTAATTTTAAGATTTTTTAAAACAAACAAGGTTATCTTATGGTGAAATTTTAGATTCGGAACAATAACATTAGATTATCTAAAAGAAACGACCTTACTTAATCCAACATCATTAGAAAACACAAAGCAAAGCTAAACATTGCTTTACAAATAATTCCCGTCCTCTTGCTAATTTATTCAAAGTCTACTTTTATATTTTTATTAAAAACTGATTTACTGAATTAGGATATTGAGTGGATTTAATTATTTGAAAGATAATATTATTTAACTTGGATTCAATTTCAAATAGTACTAATCAAATTTAAAACAGATAATAAATAAATTTTTTATAATAGTTATGTATATTCAAATTCAAATATTATTATGAACAAGTTCTTGGGTTAATGGTTAAGAGCAATTATGAGGCCTAAGAGCTAAGGTTTAATCCTCGAAAAATATTACAAAAAATATATATATTTAGCTCATTGTCATCCCCAATAAAAATTTCAGTAATTACTTATTAGTATAAAATATTTTCATCTGATGAGGTACCTAAAACATCTATCCAAAGCTCAAAACAAGCTTAAAGGAAGCTTATCGACTTAGAGAGTAGATTGACCCCTAAGCTATACATTTAATTATTTTTTAACCAAATTGGAAAGTAAAATGCTAAAAGTACATATGTTTAAAGAGGTGCAGTAAATTTAGATTGACTCTTAAAAAAATTAGAAACATTTAATGTATAGATATATTTATATGTATATTTATATCAAATAGATTTAAATTGATCTACAAGCTAAAATTTTTAACTTAAATTTTTTTATAATAACTTAATTTATCAAGAGTTAAAATCGTATTGGTATTTATTTATCTATTGTCATTAATCATCATTATAAACTCTTAAAATTAATCATATTGTAACCAGTGCTAATCAAGTCAGAATTATTTAAAATTCACAAGCCCAAATTGATTGTTTGGTTCTCTCAACAAGACAAAATCATCAAGGAAAGATTGATTCAATTGGTAAGTTAGTCGTCTTGATATAAATGATTTTATATTCAAATTTTGTTATGGATTTTTTGGTTTGAGCGTCAAATGGATCATTCCTCTGAGATTTATATACCTCTTGTCTGCGTTTTTCTTTCTATAACCAAAATATTTTAGTTTGTTCTAGACTTAGAGATTGAAGATTATATGAGAAACTTTTCTAAAGATGTTATCTCTCGAGCTTGTTTTGGGAGCAATTATGCTGAAAGGGAAGAGATCTTCTTAAAGGTTAAAGCTTTGCAAGATAACATGTCTAAGAAAATATTTCTTCAGGGGATACCTGGAATAAGGTTCAAACATTTTTTGTATTATTTTATTATTTTTTTTGAAGTTTAGATTTGACATATGTAATAATTTAAATAAAAATGTAACTCTAGACATCGTTGATCAAGAACGCAACCTTGCTCAAAGTTCACAAAAACGAACACCCACCCTGTATAAGCCTTCTAATCTATATTCTTTTCTTGATAATTACCTTATGGTGGTGCACTGACAATTTATATAGACTAGACTAGGGACCTATACTATAAGACTAATTAGAGTTGTATTTTACCATCAAGGAGTTTGTATTCTAATTAGTTATTGAAGTAGAGTTTAACTCTTATCACTAGAGTAGTTAAACTGAATTAGGATTTACTTTATAATTTCACCTTAATAATAATTATCTTGGTCCATTTATTATCATGTGAGCCACATAAAGTCCAAAATTCTCCCACTTAGCCCATATGATAAACTAAGAACTCGAATAGGTGATAATTAAATCCAAAACTTTAACATGGCCATAAGTTACTGTAGTCTGACTTAAAGATTTTACATAGCACGAATCATGGCGATAGCATTCTAAAACGAATATTCCCTTCTATGTATTACAATGCATGATCAAAAGAGCACTTTATGAGATAATACTTTACGAATGAATTTTCTTTAATCATTCAAGGTCTACTTGACATATAATCTTTATGTGCACAAACTGAAACATTTCCATAAAGTCTAAGAATATGAAATTAACACAATCAAAGAAGTCAAAACACATCTTGATAATATTTAATTAGCCCTATATGATTCATATGAATTTTGAACTATTTTGTCAACAATGCTTTAGTCATGGGATCAGCTACCATTAAATTTGTACAGATGTATTGGATATCTACTTCTTGCTTCTTTTTAGAATCTCCAATAACAAGCTACTTTATATCTATTTGCTTGCTGCAACTCACTTTTATCATTCTTAGAAAAGCATACTACATAAATATTGTCATAATAGATCTTTAATGGCGTTGTTGACAACTCTTAAAGTAGAGATAAAATATCTTAACTTTATTGCCTGTGATATTACTTTATAACATAATTCCTTTGGTAGCTTTCATAATCTAAGGCTAGAATTACTTTAATATCTGCCAAGCATTCTACTATAAACCTTACATCAAGTTTTGTATATGCCTGATCATATAGAAGGCCCGCAATACTATATGCATATTTAATGCTTTCATATGCTCTTTTTCTAAATTATTTGGAGATATTAGCTTAGATTGAAATATCCCCTTTACAATTTATGTCTTTATAGGTGAATAGCTTTACATCCTAATTTTCCCTAAACTATCTTGATATAGGCTTCTTGTGATAGATTTAATGTCTTTTAAGACCTATCTCTATGAATCTTATGCCTATGACATATGAAGTTTCACTTAAATTCTCCATATCGAAGTTTTGAGGAAAAAAACTATTGTCCCACGTAACAAAGCTGAATCCCTTTTGCAAGGAGAATATCAATAATATATGAGACTAAAATTATGACTTTACTCTCATAACTTGATGGTATAAACAATGATAAATATTTTAGTAAATGTTAAACTTCACATACCATTGGTGGGATGCTTGTTTTAGTCTATATATTAATCTTTCAAAGAAACCTTCAGATAGAATCATGTACACCTCTTCTTAAGATCCTTATTTAAGTAAGTTGTTTTCACCACTATTTATTGTAACTCTCAATAAAAAATAAGCTATAAAAGCTATGATAATTCTTAATAAAACTTTCATAAAAAATTGAAGAGAAAGTTTCATGGTAATCAGTAGCTCATTTGAGTGAAACCATTGACCATAAGTCTAACCTCATATCATTTAACATTACCAAATGGTAATTTAACAAGTTATTAGATTGGATTATTAGCCATTGGTTTCATCTCTTTTATCATAACTTTATGCCAAAGTGTGAAATTTTACTATTTATGGCTAATGAAAACGAGATCATCTTTATGTTTAATATCAAAATTAGACTTTATAGGTATGCAACCAAATCATAGAAGTGGCTAGTTTCTTACCCATTTGATCTTTTAATTTTATAATCATTTTTACATTTTGTACACTTTAGTTAGTGAGGTTAATGATTTATTGTAAAGGTTGCACTTGATTTGATTGTTCTCTAGTTAATTCTATATGTTTGTTTTGAGAAATAATCAAGTCCTTTACAAAAGATCAATCTAAATAAATTTATTCCTCAATATCAACCTTATGGGAAAAGTTACTCCCACTGGACCCATGATCCATAAAAAACTTAGCATTTCTAGCTTTAACAATTCTAGTTGAATATGAGAGACATTTAAAACCTTTTCCATTTTAAGTTAATTGCATAACTTATAATTGCTAACTATTCTTGGATCTAGTTTCCTTATGTTTGGGTTATAAACCTTCACTTTAATTGGACAACCCAAGTCTATAATGTCTTAAGCTGGATTCTAACTATTATGTAAGAGAATTTTAGAAACCAATTTAGTTGAACTTCGATAAAGACATCAGTAGTAGTCTTAATGTATCAATCCATAAACTTAGGAAAAGGTGTATCATCTTTAAATATTATAGAGCTTAGCTCCCTTTAGTGGACTTGTTAGTTTACATTTTCCTTAGTGCAACTAATTTAAGTGTCAAACTCAAAAGCTTTAAGAACTCCATCATTGTCAATTCTCCTAAATTTTTATATGGAGGTGTGACACAATTTTTATACCATAACTTTAAAGCAGTTTCATCTGTAACACATTACCAGAAATCATGTAAATAGTTAACATACTTATTCTCACAATCTGGATCCAAGTTAATAATAGAAATCCAAAAAATTCAACAATAGAATGAAAAAAAAATTTAAATTCAAAACTCTTTTTACCTAAAAAATTTTCAAAACAAACGATGAAACCTTTTTTTAAGGTTCAAAATAAATCTTGATTTCAAAAAATGACCCTGATAGTCCTTACTGATTTTTGTACTAGATGTTCCTTCCATTTTTTCTTTGGTTTTCTTTACTTTATGAAACCTTAAATGGTTATAAAAATATAATTCATTGAACATAAGTTTAACCACCAGACATTATTAAGAATATCACTAAAAGAGATTCATACAAAAATAAGTTTACCTTTATTTTCGAATCCCTTTTATACTTTAGGCAATCTTTCCTTATGTAACCGATTTAAAACAAAATGAAAGAGTTGATGCTATTTTCTTTATTGGCATTTTTTTCTTTTCACTTTTATAACATATTTGCCTATTTATCACCTTTTATCTTAAGTCGCTAGGCTAACTGAATCTAGTTTCTCATTCTTCAATCTCTTTTTCTCTTGAACACATATAACTAAAAGTTCATTAATAGACCATTTTCTTTATATGTGTTTCTCGTGGCCATACTCATTAGGAAAAAAGTTGAATATGAAAGCGATAAGAGATTTACTCGAAAAACTCAATTATGAAAATTTAAGTCGAGTAATAATGTCTCTCAAATCCTAGAATGTGATCATGCATAACCTTCAGAATTGTTACACTTTATTCCTGAAAGCTTCCTTATTAGGGTGATAGCCAAACCCTTATCAGAATTAACAATATGGTCTTTAGAATGGCTTTGCAATAATCCTTGACCTTATAGAAATTAGGATGAAATCCAAATTGATTTACTAATATAGGATTTGGTGTACATAATCCTTAAACGGTATTGCTACCATTGTACATCAAAATCTATTTTTTTCTTGTATACTTTATTCATTGAGGGCAAGTTGTCCCCTTGAAATGTTAAGTCAAGGTCCTTATACGAAAAAGTAATTTAATTTACTCCTTCATTAGAGTAATTTTTATCACTGAATAACATTAGCAACCCTATTAATCATAATTGTAGAAATTGCTACAAAATGTGAGAAACTATACTTTAATTGAATATTTTATATTCAAATGTAGATCCATACCCTCTTATGGATAGAGGTGTATCATGCATATGAATTTACAGAACTTTAATGATAAAATAATAACTTTAAAACACCAAAATTAAATAATCCATACCCATGGGCCTAGGAAAATTTAACTTTAATTTTATATTGTTTTATCCTTTAACCATTTTACAAAATTAATTATTTCTCTGTGGGGCCAAATAACTAATTTCATGGTCTAACACTTTATGGATGTCATTTTTCTTTATATAGTTTTAAATAACTACTATTTTATCTAAATCAATTAACTAAAGATGTTGTGACTACTCTTAAGTTAATGATTTAGAACTTAATAATAACATTTGATATGTATGCATAAAGGTTATTGCATATTACAAATATATTCTTTATCGATGTCATTTCTTATGTAGTTATTTAAAGGAAACTTTATTTTAAATAATAACCAATTTTCATCTAAATCAATCAACTTAAAATGCTGTAGCTACTTTTAAGCTAGCAATTTAGAACTATAATAATGATATTCTTAATATATGCATAATTTTTTATTGTGTATTAATGATTGCAGCATAATATAATATTAAATCATATTAACTTATTGCAATTATAGCATAAATAATTATATATTAATGACATCTTCTGTATATAGTTATTTAAGAAAACCTTTATTTTAAATAACTACTAATTTAACTAAATCAATCAACATAAGATGCTATAGCTTTTTCCAAGCAATTGATTTAGGTTTTTTATAATGACATAATATATATATCATAATAATTGCACACATGATTTAATAACTCAAATATATACCAAATAAATTCATGGCATAAAACTTTATTGATGTTTACTGTATGTAGTTACTTAAAGTAAAAATTTTTTATTTTAAATAACTACCAATTTATCTAAATCATGTAACTCAAAATGCTTTGGCTAATACTAAGCTAGTGATTTAGATCCTTAATAATGACATTGATTCTATGTAATAAAAATTTACATAATACAACAAAATTTCTAATTTATAATTGATTTAAAAAATTATCACATAATATATGACATTCTTTTTAAGTCACATAAAAATATACACAATATCATAATGTATTTATTTCATGACATATGGATGTGCACATTTATATTGTAATTTCAATAACAAACTTAATTATATATATGCACTTAATCTTTAGGTTAAGAGTATGGATTTTTTGACACTATCTAGGGAGAGTACATACTACTAAAATATTTTCAACATATCAAAATATTTTACGTGAAATAAAATCACAAAATATTTTCATATAAACATATTTATTATTTAATTAAACACCAATATTTATTATTTAATTAAACACCAATATTAAATAATAAATATTTTATGTGACCTATAAAATCAAAAAAAATCACTAAACAATCAAAAATCATAAAATATTTGGATCTGGAAAAGACGGACTAAACTGGCCCCCGATATGGTGGTGTGTGCACCACACACATCGCTTTTTGCATGTGCCCAGCCACCTTCTAGTTCTAGCCAGGTCAAGGCTTTTCTTGACACGTTCGAGTATGTTTGATATTCTAAAGCCAATTTTCAGTTTTTCAATCAAATTTAATGCAGTTAATGACCTAAAAATCGTGATTTTATGCTAGATTTACATGACCCATATATCAATTTTTATCAAAAACACAAAAATCATTATCAAACATTCAAGATTACTTAAATTCTATGAAACAATATTAGACCCATTTCAATTTACCATAATTTTTTTCTTATTTTAATCATCTTTTCTTAAATCTTAAGGCTCAATAATATATAAGATGATTAAACTATCAAAATCTTTCATCAATCTTTGTTTTTCATGAATTATTCAAGAATTCATGAAATTTTAATACACATAATATATAAGCAAATTTATGGTACATACATAAAATATGTTTCAATATATAAAATATGAATTATGAAATTAATCATAGAATGTTAAAAATTCAGTTTCATGCTTTTACTATATTTATTATAACTCATTTATCCTTAAGACAAATTATATAATCGTCTATGCATGAACAATATATGCATAAAAAATTTCATTGTTAACGAATCTCACTAGATAATCTAAAGAACAAGGCTAAAAAACCTAGCTCTGATGCCACATGTAATAATTTAAATAAAAACGTTCCTCTAGCCATCGTTGATCAAGAACGCAACCTTGCTCCAAGTTCACGAAAATGAACTCTTCGTATAAGCCTTCAGTCTGTATCATTTTCTTGATAATTACCTTATGATGGTGCACAGGCAATTTATATAGACTAGATGAAGGACCTATACTAGAAGACTAATTAGAGTTGTATCCTACCATCAAGGAGTCTATATTCTAATTAGTTACTGAAGTAGAGTTTAACTCTTATCACTAGAGTAGTTAAACTGAATTAGGATTTACTTTATAATTTCACCTTAATAATTTGATTTAATTATCTTGATCCATTTATTATCATGTGGGCCACATAAAGTCCAACAATATCCTCATACAAAAGATGTCAACAAAAATGTTGATTGAATTGTACTTTTTTAAGATAGCTTCCAACGACGAGCAATAGGAAAATATGGAGATTGGAGAACAAAATACAGGGTTTAATCTTAAAGGTTGTAGAAGAAGGAAGGCAAGGAACATTTGATTCAGACCAAAAGGATCTCTTACAAGTTATCATTAAAAATGTAGAAAGTAGTGACATAGGCCGAGAAGCAACAAATCAATTCATTGTTGACAATTGCAAGAACATATGCTTCGTGGTTTAATACAAGTGTAGAAACTGCAGCATGGACTTTGATGCTGTCAGCCTTAAATCCAAAATCGCAAGAAGAAGTTCGCTTGGAGGTTCTCCAAGTTTACACTAATAAATTCCCATTTGGATGAAATGAGTAGGTATAAAAATCATTGAGTGAATTAAAAAACTAGTTCCAATCATCATTGTTAGGAATAACATTTTACTTGGTACAAATGATAGAGAGAGAAATAAAGGAAAAATTTTATTTAATGGTTGAACTACAAAATATGGCATGAGATTATTACATAATAAACATCAACAATCAGATTGAAAATTTTGTCTAAACTAAAATTAGTAGTTCTGGTTTCAACTTTTTTCACGTAACATTACGTATTTCTTAGTTTCTTAGTTAGTATATGTGACTTTTGTGCTCATATGAATTACACCATTAATTTTATCTAGTAAATTTATCAAAATGATCTCAATTCAAATGTATTTTATTTATTCTCAAGTAAGAGTATTTTCATAATTTTATGAAAAAAGTAAAAAGAATACAAAACACAAAATCTTATGTGGGAGAAATTAAAATCTTCTCCCTTTGCTTTCTCTGTACCAATATATGGCTATATATTAGCCTTTCTTGTCCCTTTGCTTTTTCGTACCATGCATAGGGTTAGGCATTTTTATTTTATATTATTTTTAATTGCTTAAATACATGGCAGCTGATAATGGTGATCAATGAGTCAGTAGGCCCTTACTTTCCAGTTCCTATTATTGCTACGTAGGCACTTAAAGACATAAAGTTTAGAGGGATTAACGTGCCCAAGGAGTTAATATTTGGGTTTCACTAGTAAAACTCAACTAAGACACCAAGTTATGGTGACCTGATGCTGACAAGTTTAATCTTGAAAGATTTTCCAATGGAGTTTATCGTGCATGTAAGCTTTCTTAGGCCTACATGCCATTTTGTACGAGACCACATACATGCTTAGGATAATAGTTTGCTATGACAGAGCTTAAGATCCTCCTCAGTCTTATACTATTGAACTTTTTATTCACTCTCTTACCAAAATATAGACATTCTCCAAGTTTTAATTTGGTTATAGAACCTAAAAATGGGGTAAATCTCTTACTTAGGAAGCTTTGAAAGGTTATTTCAATGTGACTCTCTAGCAAATAAATACTAAGTCCTTAGTCATTTTTTTATGTACAGATTGTTTTTGAACATATTGATGGAACCCATAAATACCTTGAATTTATTCACAGTTTATATTTACAATCTATTAAAAGTACTGAGTGTTAGGAATTCTACCTTGCAACGCCTTAGTAGGATTCAGCTTGCTTAAGCTTAAGTTGTGCCCAATCATAACTTCTCTTTTCTAGGGTAAGGTGACAATCGAAATTTTTTTTAGATCTAAGTTGAGTTGGGTCCATGTTGACTCAACAATCCATTTTGTTATTTAACTAATATTAAAATATTAAAAAATATATTATTTTATATCAATACTTATATATTTTATGTAGTTAAATTTGAATAAAATTTGGGCCAAACTAAACTAGGCCAAATTACTAAAATTCTTATTCAAAACTCGATTTGTATAAATCAAATCCATAGGCAGAATAAATTCCCTACAATGGACAAGTCTAGTTATGACTAGGTATGACATTAAGAAGGTGTTAGGTATGACAGAAAGTTCTTACTCTCTTAAGAATCAAATTCCCACCAATTAAATTTCCATGTTTGATATGCTATGAAGTGTTTACATTCCTATGAATGTAACTTTCCTTTATAATTCCTTTTCCACAAACACGAAAATGTGATTCCTATAGGGAGAGGTGAGAAAATAACTTTCCTAGGTAGTTGGATAGTTAAAAAAAGCTGTAAGATAAAATTACCTTTCTTTATGTTTAAAAAGTGTAGCTAAATTTTTTTTTCTATGCAATACCTTGTACTAAACATAAAATCATGAAAATTTAATTAATTTTAAAATTATTTTAATTAGTATAAAATTAAATTACATTCTCATTAAATACATATTAAATATTTAAAATAATTTTAAACTAATCATATAATAAATTTAAGATAAACGTACTATATTATTTTTTAAAATAAATTTATTATTATTTAAAAATAAACTAATTAAATGATGTTGTTAGTAATAAATTAACATTTGCTAATAGTAAATATTTTTAAAAATTATTACAAAATAATAAAATTTGTATCTTTTATAAGAATAATATCAAAAATTACCACCACATTCTTAGTAAAATATTTAATGAACCCGCCATGCATTAATGAAACTTTTTTAGGATTTTAATTAATACTATCCCATATATATTGTTGACACGAGGATTGTCTAACTATGCACGCTATGAGGTATTGTCTACTTTGGAGCAGTACATAAACTATCCTCATAATTTTGTCATTTGAGAAAAAGCATCTCAATAAGGGAAGGGTAACCATTGCTTTATAAGCCACAGTCCATATCCTTGGCTAATTGATGAGGGATTGTTGTCTTGCCCTAACACTTGCCCCCAAGCAAGGGTATGAACTGTGTAGGTCAAGTTGGTAAGTTATGTCATAAATCGAGTGGGAAGTTGCCATTGTATAAGTCATAGATCGAGGAAACAAGTTACCACTGTGCAAATCATATATAAAATAGGCAAGATACTATTATGTAGGTTGAGTAACTTGGAGTTACTTGTTTATATGCTTAAATGAGATTTCAATTATGAGCATATGGCTTATCAGTTCCTACAGACAACGCAGTTATTGATGCAAGGATTATTGGATTGAACCCACCCACTTTGGAGCAGTGCATTAACTACCCTCATGGTTTTGTTTATGAGGCCAGTGGTAGGGCAAGACAACAATCTCACATTGATAAGCCAAGGATATAGACTGTGGCTTATAAAGCAAGAGCCATATTTCTCCTATTAAAGCCATTTTCTTAAAGGACAAAATCGTGAGGACAGTTTGTGCACTACTCTAAAACGGACCATACCATGAGGATAGTTTGCACACTGCTCCAAAGCGGACAATACCTCATAGTAGGCATAGTCTGACAATCCTTGCTTCAACATTGGTATCGTCTGTAGGAATCGATAAGCTATAGGTTTATTATTGAAATTTTCATTCAGGCATATATAACAAGTAGCACCAAGTTACCTCCTATATGAAACTTATTGCTGAAATCTCATTCAGGCATATAAACAGGTAACACCAAGTTATCACATAAACATGCTTGCTCGACTTACATAGTGGTAACTTGCCCACACAATCCATAACTTGCCCCATGGCAAAGCCAACTCAATCTATGACTTACATAGTAGCAAACTTTCTCACTCGATCCATGACCTATATAGTGGTAACTTTTCCATTCGATTTACGACTTACATCATGGCGAAATTGCCATATCAATTAGACAGGGATATGGACTGTGATTTATAAAGTAAGGACCTTTCTTCCCCTATTGAGGTACCTCTTTTCAAAGATAAAACTATGAAAATAATCTACGTACTGCTTTAACGCAAACAATACCTCATAATGGGCATATTCTGACAATCTTACACCAATAATGGTGCCGTCTGTGGGAACTAATAATACCTTCCTTGCAAACCCGGGACTCTCAATTTTTTTAACTATATGTTTTTTTTGTGTGTGTTTAGATATGAATTTTTAGGTCATATTTCTAAGACTAGCTAGGAGACAAAGAATTAATGATGAAATCAAAATCCCTAATTCCCTTTCTAAAATTTTGGATTCAAATCCCATAATTTTAGCTATGTCAATTCTAATTTTAGAAATTTTTGGCAATTTGATTTTAATGATCTTTAACCAATCTTTATCTCAATTCAATCTTGATAGATTTGGTTAACAATTTTAACATTTCCTTTTTTTTGTTAAATAAAAATAAAAATAAAAATTACCAAATGGATATGGGCTTTCTCATGACCAAATAATATTCTGTTTTGATCCTCCACATTTATACTTAAAAATTAGATTAAAAAACCTGAGTCTAAAATTGGGTGTCTACAGCTACCCTTCTTTGTGCAGTTGCTGCAGAACAATAAACGCACAAAGACATAGGCACTTGCAACTTCGACTTTATTGCAATCATTGGCCTTTTAGGAAATTTTCTTTCAACCAGGCACATACCTGCTTAAAATATTTTCAAATGAGAAAACTCCTCTGCCTAGGCTTCAATCTTTAAAATTTTGAAATAACTCTTTCACAAGGCTCCAACTTTAAAAATTGAAAACTCCTCCACTGAGGCCTCAACTTTAAAATTTTGAAATAACTCCTCCACCAAGGCTTTGACTTTAAAAATTTTAAACTCCTCTATCGAGGCTTTAACTTTAAAAATTTGAAATAACTCTCCCCCGAGGCTCCAACTTTAAAAATTTTCCAAACAAGAAAACTTCTATACTGAGGTATTAACTTTAAAAATTTTAAATAACTCTTCCATCAAGGCTTTAACTTTAAACATTCTCTAAACAAGCAAACTCCTCTATCGAGGCTTCAACTTTAAAAACTTAACTAAGCAAATCTAATACTGATGAAAAAGCACTCTTAAAAATCAAATCTCTGCTTAAGATTTTATGAATGCTATAAAAGGAATGCAATGCATTAACAATGAAACATCATGATCATGAATCCAAACACTTCCTAAATCATGATAAGAAAAAGATTCTCAAGCTTATCACTTTTTGATTGATTCAAAAATATTCCTATTGTCTCATCAATTCTAATTTTTCAACTTTTATTCTTTATTGATCAAACTAACTTGTCCCATCTGAGCCTAATTATACTTTTTATTTCCATAAATATCAACACCTCTATTTTATTGCTTTTACTCTTATCCTTTCTTGCATGTAATTCTTTATTTCTTTACCAAATTAATGAAAGAATCTTTTAGGAACATCTTTGTTAACTTATCTTTCATAATTTCCCATTCAATAATAAATAAAATGCATTGTACATTTCCTCAACTAAAAAGTAAAGGGAAAGCAATGTAAAGTAAGAAAAATAATTCTCTATTATTATGAGAAAGAGAAAAAAAGAATAAAATTCAATAAAAATTTAAGTAAGCCATTTCAATGAAAATTACAAAGGAGAATCTAGATAAGGTAATTGGTACTCAAATAATGAACATAGAAATGATCATGATTACTGACCTTTCCTTGAAGACTTGCTCGAGTGATGCCCTTAACATGCTTTAAACTTGAATTTGCCCCATACTATATGATTTTTAATCGATATTGATTTTCAATGGCCTAAATTGGCTTTTTTAGGTTTCCAATTTTGACGATTTTGGCCCAATCATGAAAGCTTCAAAAGATGCTAAATTTTATCTAAGCCACTTTTCCAGGTTTTCAGCTTAGATCCCACCAATAACTTAAACTGCCTTTATGAGTTTTCAATTTAAGTTTTTCTTTTTTTATCTTTTTTTAAGCAAAATATTTTTTATAGCATCTGAATCGATAAGATTTGGTAATTCATCCCATCCATTTTAGTCAAAATTAATGCTCTACCTGAAAAGGCATTTTTTACCATATATGGATATTCCTAATTCAGTGTCCATTTCCCTCAATGATCATGCTGATATAGAAGAATTCTCTTCAAGACCAATTCTTCTTCTTGAAAACCTTTTTATTGTATGCTCGCATCATTCTCTTTGGATATAGTTAGCCATGATAAAGTGTAACAAGCCTCTTTTCTTCAATGAGTTTTAGCTGCTCCTATTATTCTCGTATCCATTCAACTTCTTCCAGTTCAACCTCTTTCAATACCCTTAAGGATGGTATTTCCACCTTGATTGGTAATACAGTCTCTATCCTATACACTAATGAAAATAAGATTACCTCGATAAACGTACACACTGATGTTCTGTAAGCATGTAAGGCAAAAGGCAACTTTCATGCCAATCTTTGTATGTTTTAGTTATCTTTTCCAAAAGTACTCTTAACACTTTTGTTAGTTACCTCTACCACTTTATTCATTTTTGGACAATATGGCGCAGAATTATAGTGTTTAATCTTAAACTATGTGCATACTTGTTTCATTATTGTGTTGTTCAAATTATGAGTATTATCTAAAATGATTCACTCTAGAAGCCAATATGACATATTACTCTTTTTTTTGATGAATTTACAAACAACTGTTCATGTCACATTTGTAAATGAGGCTGTCTTTACCTATTTCGTGAAATAGTCAATGACAATTAAAAAAATTTGTGTCCATTTGACCTTTTTTGAGTGATTGTCCTATTATATCTACACCTTATATTGAGAAAGGCCATGGTGGTGCCAAAACATATAGTTTATTTAGGGGATCATGAATTTTATTAGCATAAATTTGACATTTATGGCACTTTCGAGCATAATTAATGCTATCATTCTCCATTATTGACCAATAATAGCATGCCCTTATAACTTGCCTTGTCATCATATGACCACTAACATGTACCTCACATGCCTCATGATGTATTTCTTTTATTATTCTCCTTGGTTTTGTTGCATTCACACACTTCAGAAGTATTGATCGACTTCTTTTATATAGCACATCATCATCAAGGAAAAAATCATAGCTAACCTATGAATTAATTTCTTATCATTATTTGATGCATGCTTAGGATACTGTTGATGCTTAATATACTACAAGAATCATAGTACCATTGTTTCCCATCAACCTCTTCTTTTACCTTAAAACATTGTATAGATAAGTCTTTTATAGTCAACTCAATATGTTGGATATTAGCATCGGTACCCATTTAGAACAATAAAGCCAATGTAGCAAGATCATTAGCGATTTGATTTTTTTCTTAAGAGAGATGTTGAAAGCAAACCTTTTTGAATTGCTTAGCCAATCCTATCATATACTTTTTGTATTAAACCAACTTCAAATCCTTTATATCCCATTTTTTTGGAGTTGGTAAATAACCAAAGCTAAGTCTTCGTACATATCTAACACATCAATTTTTTTGTCAATTGCTACTTGTAAGCCCATAATGCAAGCCTCATATTTTGCCATATTATTAGTGCAACTAAAATCCAATCTAGCAATGACTAAAAAATAATTCCCATATAGGGATACCAAAATTGCCCCAATCCTATGCCTTAAAGCATTTGATGCTCTATCAAAATACATTTTCCATGTTTTCTCTTCACATTTGTCTTCATCTACATGGAGTACTACCATCAAATCTTCATTTGGAAAGTTAAGCCTCATAGGATCATAATCTTCGATAACTCTATTAGCAAGGAATTCTGCTATTACACTCTTTTTTATAGCCTTTTACGTTACATGTACAATATCATAGTTAGAAAGTATGATTTGCCATCTTGCTATCCTTCCTCACAAGGATGGCTTTTCAAAAATATATTTTAAAGGATCTAACTTTGCTATGAGCCATGTAGTTTGATATAGCATACATCACCTGAGCCTATGAGCTATCTAAGCCAATGCTCAACACATTTTCTCTAGCGTTGAATACTTATATTCATAACCAGTGAATTTTTTTATCAGGTAATAAATGGCTTGCTTTTTCTTACATTTTTCATCTAGTATCCAAGCACATATCCCATTGATCTATCCTATACTATTAAATATAGAATCAAAGGTTTCTCTGGGACTCACAATACAAGAATAAGTGAATTTGATAAACAATTTTTGCTCTTTCCTAAAGCTTTTTGACAATCTCGATTCCATTCACCTGTGTTGTTTTTGTGAAAAAGCTTAAAAATAGGATCACTTTGATGTAAGTTCAGAGATAGAACGAGCAATATAATTCAACCATCTTAGAAAACCTCTCACCTCCTTTTGTGTACTAAGAGGAGACAAATTTTGCATGGCTTGTATCTTATTAGGATCCATCTTGATCCCTCTTTTATTGATTATGAAACCTAGCAACTTCCTAGAACTGACACCAAATGCACACTTAGTAGGATTCAACTTGAGTTGAAATTTTCTTCGCTTTTTGAACAATTTCCTGAGGTGGTCTACGCGATTTTCTCCCTCATAAGACTTGGGATCATATCATTAACATAAACCTTAATTTTTTTGCATCATATTATGGAATAATGTCACTATTGCCTTTTGAAAAGTTTCTCTAACATTCTTTAGTCCAAAGGCATCCCTATGGCAAAATGTTCCCTATATGGTCATAAAAGTAGTTTTCTCTTTATCTTCAAGAGCTATTCTAATCTGATTATAACCCAAGAAACTATCTGTGAAAGAGAATGAAGAATATCTTATAGTGTTATTTATAATAGTATCAATATAGGGTAAAAAAAAGTTATCCTTTGGGCTTGCTCTATTTAGGTCCCGATAGTCCATGCACATCCGTACTTTCCCATCTTTTTTAGGTACTAGGAGTATATTCACTATCCATTCAGGATATTTGGCTACTTCTAGAAATCCTACATCAAATTGCTTTTTAACCTCTTTTTTTATTTTTAATAGCATCTCAAGTTTCATGTTTCTCATCTTCTATTGCACTGGTTTGCATTCATGCTTTAAGGCAACTTATGCTTTACAATGTTGGCACTTAAACTTGGCATATCTTGATAAAACCATGCGAATACATCTACATATTAGCAAAGCAGTTCTTCTATTTTTTGTCTATCATTAGATGAGAGTGATGTTCCTACTTTAACCTTCATTGTATTTTCTTTATCACTTAGATTAACAAGTTTTATAATTTTTTGACGAGGTTCTATGGACTTCTCCTCTTGTTCCACTAACCTCAACAAATTAGGTGATAAAGTGCCATCATTTGAGTCTTTTTCATTATCAAGTTCACCAATATAAATAAAGTTTTCAAAGTCAAATCTTAAATTATCATTATCATGATCGTTTGTATGTTCATTATTTACAAACCTAAAATAGATTGAAAAGGTGTATATTGGTATATGTGTGATAAAAAAATCAAATGAAATAGGATGAAAAGGAAATGTACTAGAATGCATTCCATTTATTATTAAAATTAAAAAATAACAAAAGTAAATTAGCCTATACTTAAGAAATTCCCTAATGTTCTTAGGCATGAATCATTAAAAAATAGATTATTAAGTGACTTTGGTAAAGATTCAAGAACAATAGGCAATTTCATTATCTTCTAGTTTTTTAGTATGGTACTTAAAGGTGTCAAATACACCAAGGGATCTTCTTGTTGACTTCTATTCCACACCATATGAATTTATAAGTCCAAAAAAGCTTCATCTATTTCCTCGATTGGTGTTTTCTTTGGAGTATTTAGGTTGATAAATCCTCTTGAATGATACCAGTGAGGCACCATTCATCTATTAAATCCCTGTGTATGGCTCATGTAACAAGCCATTCCTTCTTTTTTTTTTCCACCATTTCTCCTCTTTCTTCCTATGTTGATCTATATCCCAATCTAAATTTTCCCCTATTCATTGGTATAATTGGTAGGTTTTTGATTCCATGCAAATCCTTTCCTAATCTGGCTCTAACATGGTAACCTTTCTTGATAGTTCGATTAACAGCTATTTTAGGCATGCCCGTAATTTTAGAACCTTTATGCATATATGTTATATTAACAAACTCAAATGATCTAATAAAACATTCTAAGGCTTCTTCAGTAGCTTCCATAAATAGGATCGATGGCAATTAAATGACCAGTAAATTTTCATCTCCAAACACACAAAGTTGAATATTATCACAATAAATTTAATTTTTTAATGCAATGATGAAGGGATAACCCCTGCAGCATGAATCCATGGCCCTCCCAATAAGTAGCTATAGGACAGTGAAATGTCCATTACTTGAAATTTGACATTAAATGTGCAAGAACCAATCTATAAAGCCCCTGCAACATGAATCCATGCCTTCCCAATAAGTAGCTATAGGATAGTGAAATGTCCATTACGTGAAATTTGACATTAAATGTGCAAGAACCAATCTGTAAAGGGATCTTGATACACCCAATACCTCTCTATGGGTTCTATCAAAAGCCCTTACCACTATATTACTAGCCTTTATGTAGGATATGTCCATAGTTAACTTGGTTAGCATATTCATAGGCATGACATTAATCGAGGATCCATTGTTAACAAGCACCTTAAAGTGCAGGTCTTACACCTTGTTGTGATATAAAAGGCTTAAGTACTACTTCGTCCATTTTTGGGTATCTTATTATCATTGAAAGTTATGTAACTAGAGGTCACTAAACTCTCAGTAATGTGGCTCACGTTTTCAATAGAGATGTAATGAGCGACATAAGCATGATTCAGTACTTTCATCAATGCATTTCTATAGGGCTCAGAATTTAGTAATAATGATAACAGAGTGATATGTACTGGTATCTTATTCAATTATTCCACCACTCTATACTCGCTATGCTTAATCAGTTGCAAAAACTCGTAACCTTTCTTTCTGTCATAGGTTTCTGGTATTTCAAATCAAAGGTTTTTATTGGGTCTTTCTCACTTTATAATTTTTTTCTTTCTTTTTTTCACCTTTCTCTAACATCCTAGGTGATGTGATCCAACTAATGCATGACAACATAAATGATATTCCAAAATACTTCCAAGTGTCGAATGAACCTCTTACATGAGCTCGGGCTAAACAACTACAGAAATATATGCAAGGACTAATCAAGAAGATATTCATACAAGAAGCTAAAGATAGAGATAGAGTAGACTTGGAATTCAAAGAGAAAGTAGGCTTCAATCAACCATGCTTAGTTAACTTCCTTTAGGCTTATGAGCAAGTTATTTAGTGATTGGGCTAAATGTTTATATTTAGGCTTATCTTTTGTTTACTTATGGGCCAGACCTTTTTTAATAAGTAGCATGTGCCTATCACATGTTATTGAAATTGTTTTAAGTATCTATATCAAGGGCCCATGCTTTGGGACACTAGTTTTTGGGCTTGGGATTTTGTTTTAACATTTTAATTGGCCATCTAAAGGCCTATACGAGTTTCACTAGTTAAGATGCCTTAGAGATTTGTCTTTTAGTTATAAATAGTTTATCGTAATTATAAGATTGGTTTTTCAGTTTTTCTTTGGATAATTAATGCAAGTAGTTTTCTTGGTGAGGCAAATTTCTTTAAGTTGTTCTTTCGACTCAATCAAAACTTACCAAGGTTAGTTTAATCTTATGGCATTGAACTTTAGATATTCTTGGTTTGCAGTTGATGCTAAGGCATTGGGTACAGTTTCCAATTCCTTTGGGATTTTTATCTGTGTTTTGTATTTAAATTGTTAGGTCAAGAATCCTATTGTAGTTTCTTATTTTTTTTGGGTTTTAGTCTTTGATACAAAGTGTTATTCGGGGGTTTTAGGACATCATTCTTAGGGTTTTTGTATCTTTTGGTATCAGAGCTTTGGTTTAGATCAAGTGATCTATCTTTTATTTCTTTTGTTAAGTTGTTCTTGTCTTGATTAGCCAATTAATTGTTGTTGATAATTAGTTTACTATTTAAAAAAAGGAAAATAAAGTGGTAAAAAAAGGGTTAGATGCACCAGCAAAGAGGCAATTTATGTTCTAAAAATTTGAGAAAGTTTAATCTGATTTTACCCCCTTAGGTTGACCAGATTTGTTCTTTCCTTTTATAAAATCTTGGTAATATCCACTTTCTTTCCTTCCAACCAATTCTTTGATTTTGTTACCTTTGTTGTATTCATTATAATTTCCTTTTTTTTTCCTCTAAAATTAATTGATATATCACTTTGACCAAATTTTATGCTTTTTTTAATATCTTGGTAATTTCCTTTTTAATCTCTTTTTAATCAATGTTTTCTAATCAATTAATTGATTGATTGAACTTTTCCTAAATTTTAGTGTTTACTTTTTTAGTCATTCATATGCCTAATCACCACAATTTACTGAACATTCATTGTTTTATTTCCTCTTTTATTTCTTTCCATTGGGTTTTTAGGTCATATACATAAATTAAGTCAGCCTTATCTTTGGCTATGTACTTCAATTTCGCTAGTCAATTTTCTATTTTCACATGTTTTTCTTTCTTTTGTTGACCTTTTTATATTTCCAATTTGTTTATTTACAAATTTAAGAGTTGTCATTAGTTTGAATTGCTTCAAATTGGACTTAACTTTTGATTGCTTCATTATGAGTCTTTTAAAAGAACCAAAAAATTTCTAAAGTGGTAAAAGGCATAAGAGAGTGAGATCATTAGAGTAAGATAGAAGCCAAGTTTAGTGAGAACATAAGTGCAAGACCTAAATTGAGGATAAACACGTGAGGAAGTGATTCTTGTAAGGTCTTAACCAATTTTGTTATTACAAGTATGAATTTGGTAGGAAAAAGTATGAAAGCACCCAAACAGGATTGTAGAAGTAGTGAAAAGCAAGAAACACAACCAGAACTTACTTTCACTTTTTGGGCCATGCAACAACAATTTGAAAGAATGCAACTTGTTGAGAATCTTCAAGATAGAATAGATGGACAAGAAGCTACAATTGCAAGGATGAGAAGAGAGCCACCAAATGAAAGAAATAGGGATAGGCCAAATATCCAATCTTTTGGAGAAGATGAGCTAGTGGATGAAGAAGAGGCTGAGAGTAAGGTAGCATACATGAATATTAGAATATTTGCATAAAAAAAAGCTAAGCAAGACTGTGGCCTAGAAGAAAGTGTAAGAATCATGATGGTATCAACCAAAATATTGGTAGCATTAAAATAAACATTCCTTAATTTCAAGGTAAAAACGATCCTGACTTGTATCTACATTAGGAATGAAAAGTTAAGCTTGTGTTTGGATGCCACCATTATTCGAAAGAAAAAAAAGTGAAACTAGTAATAGTTAATTCACAGATTATGCAATTGTTTGGTGGGATCAAGTTATTTTTAGTCACCATAGAAATTTGGAGAGACCTATTGAAACTTAGGCTGAGATGAAAGTTGTAATGAGGAAGCATTTTATGCCAAGCCATTATTATCGGGATTTAGATCAACGACTTCAAAACCTTACTCAAGGTTCCAATAGTGTGGAGGGCTTCCAGAAGGAGATAAAAATCACCATGATTAAAGCTAATATGGAAGAAGACTGCAAGGCAACCATGGCATGTTTCTTGAATGGCTAAATCGGGAGATAACCAATGTGATTTGACTTGCATCATTATGAAGAGCTTAAAGAGATACTGCATATGGCTATGAAGGTGGAGAGGCAACTTAAGTTCAAAAGGGTGCATAAGTCCACTTCATCAAATTCAGGTTTTAATTCTTCTTGGAAAATGAATTAGAGTAAAACTAAAAAGGACAAAGTTGTTGCCAAGCTTAAAGAAAACAGGGATAAAAATAAAGACAAGGCAACTAGTGATAAAAAAAGGTACCAACTTTACCCAATCTAATAGATATCGTGACACTAAGTATTTTAGATGTTTGGGAACATGCATATCACTTCTCAATGTCCTAACAAAAGAGCTATGGTCATGAGAGCCAATGGTCTAATTGTGACTAATAATGAAAGTAAGAAGGATTTTTCTTTTTCATCCGAAGAAAAAAGTGACATAGAGCATGCTGTCCATAGAGAAGCATTAGTAGTTAGGCGTGTTTTGAATATTCAAATGAAGGAGAATAGAGATGAGGAGCAATGTGAGAACATCTTTCATACTTGTTGTCAAGTCAACAATGAGGTATGTACTTTAATCATTGATGGAGGTAGCTGTACTAATGTAGCTAGTACTACGCTAATGGAAAAGTTGGGATTGCAATGCATGAGACATCCTCGGCCATATAAGCTACAATGGCTGAATGAATGAGGGGAGATTAAGGTGAATAAATAAGTGATTATTTCTTTTTAATTGGGAAATATTTTGATAAGGTGTTATGTCATGTTGTGCCTATGCATGCAAGTCATATCTTGTTAGAAAGGCCATGGCAATATTATAGGCATGCTATCCATGATGGTTTTAAGAACAGGTACTCTTTTCAAAAGATGGTCGATGTGTAACACTTGTTTTAATGACACCCAAAGAGGTTTATGAATATCAAAATAAATAGAAAGGGAACGAAAGTGAGATCACAAGTAATGAAAAAGAAGAAAGTGTGGTGGTGAGAAAAACAAGAAAAATGAGAGCAAAAGTAGAAAAAAAGTGTTAGAAGAGCAAGTTGTTTGAGTGAGCAAAAACAGAACCTAAAAGCAAAAGTGAAAAATAAAAGCTTGTATGCAAAAAAGAGGGAATGCAAGAGTGCTTTCTATGCTCGAAAGCCATTGATTGCACTTATGTACAAAGAGGCTTATTTGAGCACTTCTTTGTTTAGTGCTACTGTGTCTTTGTTATAGGAATATGAAGATGTCTTCCCAGAAGAAGTTCCAAAGGGATTACCACCAATTAGAGGAATTGAACATTAAATTGGTTTCATCCTTGGTGCAGCAATTCCCAATCATCCGGCATATAGGAGCAGTCCTGAGGAGACAAAAGAATTCCAAAGGCAAGTTGAAGAGCTATTCGCAAAAAGGCAAGTGAGGGAAAGAATGAGTCAGTGTCTTTGCCTGTGTTATTGGTTCCAAAGGAAAATGGAACTTGGAAAATGGATTGTAGCGCTGTCAATAAAATCATTGTAAAGTATCGCCATCCTATTCTAGATTGTATGATATGCCAAATAAGTTGTACGGTTCTTACATATTTTCTAAAATTGATTAGAAAAATGGATACCCTCATATTAGAATAAAACCAAATGATGAGTGGAAATTTACCTTTAAGACTAAACATAGGTTATATGAGTGGTTAGTTATGCCATTTGGTCTTACTAATGCACCTAGTACATTCATAAGATTGATGAATCATATTTTACGTGCATTCATTGGTAGGTTTGTTATGGTATATTTTGATGATATTCTAGTGTATTACAAGAGTTTATATGAACATAAGGATCATTTGAAATGTGTGCTAGATGTTCTTAAAAAGGAAAAGTTATATGTTAATATGAAAAAGTGCTCTTTTTGCATGAAAAAAGTTATTTTTCTTGGATTTATTGTGAGTGCAGAAGGCATTGAAGTTGATCCAGAGAAGATAAAAACAATTAAAGAGCGGCCTACACCTGAATCTATGACTGAAATAAGGAGTTTCCATGGATTAGCAAGCTTTTATCGATGTTTTGTGATGGACTTTAGCACCATTGCTTTGCCTCTAACAGAAGTGATTATGAAGTATGTGAACTTTAAATGGGGAGAGGAACAAGAAATAGCCTTTACTTTGTTGAAAGATAAATTGTGTGCTGCTCCTTTATTACAATCGCCTAATTTTGATAAAACTTTTGAGATTGAATGTGATGCCTCAGGGATAGGTATTAGTGCTGTCTTAATGTAAGAAAAATGTCCCATAGCATTTTTTAGTGAGAAACTCAGTGGAGCCACTTTGAAATACTTAACATATGATAAGGAGTTGTATGCATTAGTGAGGGCTTTAGAGACGTGGCAAAATTAACTTTCACCTAAAGAATTTATCCACTCTAATCATGAATCCTTGAAGCACTTAAAGGGTCAGGTAAACTGAATCTTCATCATGCCAAGTGGGTAGAGTTCATTGAGACATTTCCTTATGCCATTCAGTACAAACAAGGAAAGATAATGTTGTAGCTAATGCTTTGTCACGTAGGTATGCCCTAATATCTACACTTAGTGCGAAGTTATTAGGATATAAGTATATCAAAGAATTGATGTAAAGGATCATGATTTTGCAAATGTGCATGAGGCATGTGAAAATTCTACTTTCGGTAAATTTTACAGGCATAATGCTTTTTGTTTAAGGAGAATAAACTTTGTATGCCTTCTTCTTCTCTAAGAGAATTACTTGTGTGAGTCTCACAGTGGTGGATTAATGGGGCATTGTTGGGGTTCATAGGATGTTGGCCATATTGCAAGAACATTTTTATTGGCCACAAATGCATAGGGATATCGAAAGAGTGTGTTCTCATTGTATTTCATGTAGATAAGCCAAGTCTAGGACATTACCTTATGGTTTGTGCACCCCACTTCCTGTTCTTAATAGACCATGGATAGATTTATCTATGGACTTCATTTTAGGGTTGCCTCGAACCAAAAGGGGAATGGATTCAATATCTGTGGTTGTTGATAGGTTTTCTAAGATGGCTCATTTCATTCCTTGCCATAAAACTGATGACGCCATAATCGTAGCTAATTTGTTCTTTCAAGATATTGTTTGTTTGCATGGGATTCCCAGGACTATTGTGAGTGATAGGGATGTCAAATTCCTTAGTCATTTTTGGATAATGTTATGAAAAAAATTAGGAACTAAGTTATTATTTTCCACTACTTGTCATCCCTAAACTGATGGGCAAACTGAAGTAGTAAATCAAACCTTAGAAACTTTGCTTTGATATGTTATTCAAAGGAATTTGAAAATTTAGGAAGATCGTATTCCTTTTGTCAAGTTTGCTTGTAATCTTTCGGTGCATTTTTTAACTGGTTATTGTCCTTTTGAGATTGTTTATGGTTTTAACCCTTTAACTCCATTAGATTTGATGCCTTTATCGGTGAATGAGATAGCTAGCTTAGACAAAAATAGGAAAGCTAATTTGGTGAAACAGATCCATGAATAAGCATGACAACACATTAATAAGAAGAATGAAAAGAGCACTACCAAACCTAATAAAGGACACCGACTTGTCACCTTTAAACCTAGAGATTGGGTATGGGTTCACATGACGAAAGAGAGGTTTCCAACACAAAGGAAAACTAAGCTGCAACCACATGGAGATAGACCTTTCCAAGTCTTACAAAAGATTAATGACAATGCTTACAAATTAGATCTGCTCGATAAGTATAAAGTGAGTTCCACGTTTAATGTTCCTGATCTTTCTCTTTTTGGTGTAGGTGCTAATTCGAGGACAAATCCTTTTGAGGAACGGAGGAATGATGTCATCTAGCCAATGCAAGACAATGTAGATGATGTTCCAAAGGACTTCTAAGTGTTGAGTGGACCTCTTACATGAGCTTGGGCTAGACAACTACAAAAAGATGTGCAAGGACTAATCAAGAAGCTATTCATGAAAAACAAAACATATTTGATCTAAAATCTTCCATTTGCAGCAAAGATCCTTCACAAGCCAAAAGGCCACAACCAATATTACCTACAAATATAGTAGAGATATGTTAATTAGAACACAATACACAAGCATTTAATTATCTAATCTTGTAATGAAAAATAATATTATCAAAAACCCAATCCATAATAATCATCAATTATAATTTTTTAGCCAACGTTTTCTTCAATAAAACTAGTTCATAAGTCCAATCCATAACAAGCCTAATCTTGTAGAAGAATTCCATATTACTATATAGCATATACTCGAATTAAAATCAATCCATAACAAGTACATAGTAAAACACATTACCTTAACTCCTCGAGTGATAAATAGATATCCTTTTCTAATCAATTATGGGATCTAACACAATCTTTGAAAAATCTACAAATATATAAAAAATAACAAAAGTAAGCCTAAAAAATACAACAAATGTAAAAAAAAAAAAAACAAAAGTAAGCTTTAAGAAATAGTAAAAAATATTACCTAAGTCAAATTTATCTAGTTGTCTCACATCATTTTCTAGTTGAAATACATCAAAAATAAATGATCCACATAGCCAATCTTGAGCACAGATAAGAGCTTGCACAATCTTAGGAGTTAAAGAACTCCTATATGCATCAAGCACATATCCACCAGTACTAAGAGCAGATTCAAAAGCAACTGTAGATATGGGTGTCGCAAATACATCATGAGCTATATTGGAAAAGGTAGGGAACCTATGGCTATTGAGTTTCCACCAAAGATGAACATCAAAATCTTCATCATCATCATCCTCAGGTTGTTCACTCAAATATCTAGCCAATTCTGACTTGTTCTCTTCTTTGCCATTTTCAATCCTATACCTCTTATACTTAGCCTTAAAGCTTTTTTTCTTTAGCGACACTCCAGTTTTAGTGGTCAATTGCATAACTTCACTCACTTGGCTACTATCACCAACATCTTCAAAACGAGCCTGGCACTTCCTTTTGTATTCATTATATAAATCCTCTAGTGCTTCTTGCACTTTCTTCATCATCACATAAACTTCATCACTAGAACACATTTTGATAAAGCAATATTCGGCAAAAGGAAGTTTCTTTGATGGGTCAGGAATAGCAACAACATACACCAACATATTCATTTTCTCAATATTTTCCCAATACTTATCATATTTATCCTTCATTTTCTTAGCCATTGCATTCAATTCAAAATCAGGATTAAATTGCCATTCTCGCAAAGTTAAATAAATTACAGCAATCTGATCAACAAAATTGTTACAGGTGATATAAAAAGAACCCGAAACCTTCATTGTGAGATCATAAAATTTTTCCAAGAAAAGGTAAAATTTCCTAACAATTGCCTAATTGTTTTGATCGAGCACCCTATCTCTCATAACAAGTTTACCTTTGTAAGAATGATCAACTTCCTCAAATGCTTCAAAGGCCCTTTCAAACTTTTGGGCTGCATCTAACATTAAATAAGTGGAATTCCACTAAGTGCAAACGTCCAAAGACAAAAGACTTTTAGTCTGAATATGTTTATTCATAACCCACTCTTGAAATTTGGCCAATCTAAAGGGTGATTGTCTAACATATCTTACTGCCCCTCTAACACGAGCCATCGATTCATTGATTTCCTTTAAACCATCATAGACAATAAGGTTCACTATATGTGCAATGCATCGTATATACATATACTTGCCTCTTAGTATACTAGTTCCTAAATTGTTGAACATTTTCTTTAAGTATAAGATCGCAACATCATTAGAGCTAGCATTATCAATAGTAATAGTGAAAACCTTATCAATCCCTCAATCACACAAGTATTTCTCAACTGCCTTACCAATCACCTCACCTTTGTGACTAGACACAAGACAAAAGTTTAATATTTTCTTGTTTAATTTCCAATCTTTGTCTATAAAGTAAGCTATAAGACACATATAATTTTATCTTTGTATTGAGGTCCATGTGTCAATTGTAAGAGATACTTTAACAAAAGATAATTTCATGAATTGCCTTAGGCTATTCTTTTCACTAGAATAAATTTCATAACAATCCCTAGCAATAGTCCAGCGTGATGGCATATGAAATCTAGGACAAGTACGAGACATATAATGCCTAAATCCTTTCCCTTCCACAAACCTAGAAGGCAACTCATCTATAATTACCATCTCAGCTGCTCTTCTTCTAATAACATCTTGATAAAATGTCCAAGTGCCTAAAGACCCTGATTTTTTCGATGGTAAAACTAACTTTGTTTGAGTACCATCACCACAACCATGAAGGATCCTTCTACAAGAACCCAAGTGATTTTTCAATGAAGTCGTTCCATTTTTTTTGGATCAGCAAAATATTCTCTATCATAATAATTGCATCTAGCTTTGAACTCACCTTTCTCTTTGATAAATTTGGTAAAATGATCCCATACCTCAGACCATGGCTTGAAGGTCTTCTTAGCATTTTGGAGCTTGTAGCTTGAGTTCCAGTTCTTAACACTATCTCAACATCAGGAGAAGGCCGTTGAGGGCTTGATTGTGTAGTAGGATTAGGTGTGGGATCCGAAGTATTTTCAGTAGACATCTGCAAAAACAAATAAAAAATATACAATCAAATTAAAGTTTAAAGTAAAGCCATGAATTATGAAATAAAAAAAATAATGAACATATTCATGATTTTTGCCTAAATTCAAGGTCCACAATGATTAAAAAAACTGGCCATTATAAAACTAGTACTTCCTCATTAACTCTTTCGATATATGTCAATTTGAGCTCAATCATATAAATTAAAAAATTAATTTTTTATCATATTATAATCATAAAAAAATTATATTAAAAATTTTAAAAATTATGATTTAATAATGTAATAAATAAAAAGAATACAAATAAAATTGATTTATTCAATCTAAGTTATTTATATTTAATGTACGTATATCAAAATAAAAATAATAAATTAACATAAATGAAATGATCGATATTTTTTTAACTGCATCATTCGTATCATATTATCATTGGATTCTCATCTATTTTGAAATGAAAATGGACATCATTATCAATCTTTTTTATTTAATTTTATCTACATATGCATCAAAAACTTTACTATTACTAAAAATAAAATATCTTATTTAATGTTCTAATATATCATTGAAAGTTGTACATAAGGAAAGGTACAATCCATATGGAATGTATTGGCCCATGACCCATCAAGAAATTAGGGTTTTCTAGTTTTGTAATTGTCCAATTTTTTTTGGGAGAATCAATTCCTTTTCTTTTATCATCATTTCTGTCATTTCATTTTTATAACACTACACATTTCTCTACATCTCCTTTCCACAACGATAAAAAGGCAAAATTATTTGATCTCATGACTTTTTCCAAAAAGGGAAGAAAAATTTAAAAGGATCTAACGATATCATAATATCATCCTCTAGTATAAAATTATAAAAATATTTTTTAAAAAACAAAAAAAAGTATCTTATTAAACTTATAACCATAATATTTAAAAAAAATTATAATCACAATATCATCATCTAGTATCCTATCATTTTTTTTATAAATAAATAAAATCAAATCTAGTTCTTAAACACTAATATGTAGATACAAACCTTTATCAAACAAGCAAGCATTCAAATGCCTAGTACTATATTAGTAATTAGATATGATTAAGGATTAAACAATCATCACAACCCAAAATGTAAAAACCAAAAAAACTGGAAATACCTAAGGCTGAACAAGAGTCGCAGCGACTTAGATGAAGCTGGATAATGGAGATGAAACTACAACTTTGGGTGTTTAGCCGATGAGCTGAGCGATTTGGAATTGGATGATGAAGTTATCAATTTTGAAGGCAAAGAGAAGCGGTAAGCTTAAAGCCTAACAATGCTGCTGTGCTGCTAAGGGTTTGTAAGCTTGTTTTTTATTTTTAATTTTTTTATGTTTAATTAGGTTGAATTGGATATAGGTAATGGGCTAGGGTTAAATTTTTTTGTTTATTAGGCTAGGTAATTGGATATAGTCATATAGGATATATTTGAATTAGGCTTGGGTTTAAGTGGCCTAAAAATACATATATATATTAAAATTAAAAGTTCGGTTAATTTGTTTAATTCGATTATTGATTTCATTAACCGATAATCGATCAAATTAACCTACTAAACCGATGTAAAAACTAAAAACCACCCAACCAAATTAACTGAACCAACTTAACCGAATTCCTTTGATTAAGTTGGTTAAGTCGGTTTTACCTGAATTTTGCACACCCTAATGCTTAGTTAACTTACTTTAGGTTATGAGCAAGTTATTTACTGATTGGGCCAAATGTTTATATTTAGGCTTATCTTTTGTTTACTAATGGGCCAGACCCTTTTTAATAAGTGGCACATGCCTGTCACATGTTATTTTAATTATTTTAAGTATCTATATCAAGGGCTTATGCTTTGGGACACTAGTTATTAGGCTTGGGGCTTTGTTTTGACATTGTAATTGGCCATCTAAAGGCCTATGCGAGTTTTACTAGTTAGAATGCCTTAGAGTTTTATCTTTTGGCTATAAATAGTCATTGCAATTGTAAGATAGGTTTTTCAGTTTTTCATTGGATAACTAATATTAGTCTTCTTGGTGAGACAAATTTCTTTGAGTTCTTCTTTGGAATCCATCAAAACTTATCAAGGTTAGTTTAATCTTGTGGTGTTCAACTTTTGATATTCTTGGTTTGCAATTGATGCTAAAGCATTGGGTCAAGTTTCCAATTCCTTTGGTATTTTTGGTTTGTGTTTTATATTTCAATTGTCAGGTCAAGAATCCTATTTTAGTTTTTTATTATTTTTTAGGTTTCTAGTCTTTGATCTAAAGTGTTATTCAGGGTTTTAGGACACCATTCTTGGGGTTTTTGCATCACTAGGAGAGTAGCATCGTCTATTCCTAGTCATTCCTTTATGCCAATTATTTATGCCAAAATTGTAGAGCAACTCAATCCTGGCCCAACAGTTGTAGTTACAACTTTGCAATCATACTTCCATGGTACAACTTTGTTATCCAGATAAGGGAATGGACTCGAAACATTAAAAGTAAGGACATGCTTGTTAACTAGAGTCGGTTTTGACTTTTCATCATAATAAAATGTCACCGGCTTGACCTTGAAGATAGCCGTGATTATGCCTCTTCATAAATAACATTTATCTCATCATTCTTATAATCTTTAGAAAACTCTACTTCGAATAAATCCATCAAACATTGCACCTCTTTCTAAAAATTAATGCACTCTTGAATCGAATGACCTACCTATGTGGTACTTGCAGGTCTTAAAGGGATCATATGTCCCACAATAAGTACTTAAATTTGCTGGCATAGGGTAAATTATACCAACTCCGACTAGAATGTCAAAGACTCACCACAGCGAGATTGTAATATCCTTCACATTTCTTTTAACAATTCTTGCCTTCTTATCTCGCAAGGTGTTAACTGCAAGTCCAATATGATTATGCAAATGATTGCCATTGACATTTGGCTTTTTTTTCTTTTAAAAGTTTATTAACTTGGCTTTAATTAAGCCTTGCACCTTATACTTTAATGTAATGCAATCTTTAGTATAATGCCCAGTATTTCCTGTATGGTAATCACATTGAGCATTGGGATTATACCATCTAGTGTATAACGGTTTCATGGGCTCAAAGTACATAGGTGTAATTAAATGGTTCTTGATGAGATCTGGTAGTATTTGAGTGTAGGTTATAGGAATAGGGTCAATGGGAGTTCTTTCTTGGCAAGGTTATGGTACTCTTTGGTTGTTTGGTAATTAGGTCAATTAGGCTGATTGAATCACAGGTCTTGTTGGTGGGATAGGTGCTCGAGGGTGAAAAGTTAGTTGAAAAGTGAGCGATGATGTAGGTGGATGGTATAGGCAATGTTGTTTGAACTCAGATAATTGGTTTGGTGGATAGAATATAGACTGTAAGGTGTAAATCCTTCATGTAATCCTCTATAGGTAACTACTTGAACCTAAGCTTCATTTTTCCTAGGACCTCCTTTTTTTGCCCCAGTTATATCTTTTGCCTTTAAAGTCCTGCTCTTGATAACGTTTTCAATTATTTCCCTTGTGATCACCATATCTGCAAAGTTTTTCACGGTATTCCTTATCATTTTTTTCATAATAAGGAGCTCAAAGAGTATTAATAAACATCATGGTAGTTTCCATTTTAATGAAAGATGATTGGACTTGGGTGGCTAGATCACACCACGTTTAAGCATACTCTTTGAAACTTTCTGTTGGCATTTTTTCCATTACTTGCACTGCCATCCTATCAGGAGTCATGTCCATGATATGTTTATATTGTGAAATAAATGCCCTAGCCAATTCCTTCCATGAACAAATATGGTTTTTATCCAATTGTATATACCATTTGGCAGTTGAGCCTATTAGACTATCTTGTAAGACATGAATAAGCAACTTGTTGTCATTCGCATGAGTTACCATCTTCTTACAACACATTGTAACATATGCCATAGGACAAGTAGTGCCATTATATTTCTCAAAGTCTAAAGTCCTGAACTTTGGGGGGATTACAACATCGATCATAAGATAAAGTCCTGCAGCAGCTATGGATCCAAAAAAATCCATTATTTCCACAACTTGAAGCCTTTCTTTTAGAAAACTTATTTTTTTGGGACCCAAAGTGCTCATTTGCTTTTTTTTTTCATTTAGTTTCAACTTCTTCTGTTCCTTTGGGTCATCTAAGTTAGGGACTTGTATTAAGTCATTTAGCTTGGCCCCTATCATAAAAATAGTAACCTTTGGCATTTTAGGATGTGCAGTAGGGATTTCCTCACTAACCAACTTGTACATAAGATTTTGGTTTTTCTCTTTTATCAGGTTTTCATCCATTTTCCCTTTCCCCTTGTTCATTTCTTACATCATATCCATCAATTGAGCTAGTTGTTCTCTTATTTCCTCTTGGGCTTTCTTTATTCTCGCAATCTTATTGGATTGCTCTTCAGCTATGATTTTCACTCGTGATTGGGTACCACAATGGTGCAGAACAGATTGCTATATGAATTTCAGTTAACGAGCTATCTTTAAACCTTTTTGTTACCAAAATATTGAAAAGTTAAGGGATGATGCATCTAAGTCAAGTATCATATAGTTATTAATATTAATGCATGAATAAGTTATGCAAAAAAAAATATTTGCCACATAACAATTATTGATAGAAAAAAAGAAACTTTGTTATTATTCTTAATAATGTTCTAAATAACATCGATGAAAATAAAGCCTAACATCTATGGCCTCCAAAAAAACTTCATTATCTGCCTATAATGATTCTGAGCCTCTTTTTATCAAATAATTTCTAGCCATGAGATTGGAATAGGTGTACACTCGCCTTTAGTTCATTGATTTGATCATGCATTTCTTCCACTTTTTGGGCACCAACGCAAATCTGGTTAAACAAATGCTAAGATGTAGTTGTCTTCTCAAACACATGTCTTGGGCTTATTCATATTCTTCTTCTAACCTCTCTAGTCTAAAGGTCAACCTTTGACACCTTTCCTCCAATTTCATACGTTCTATGTATGCTTCCTCATTTTCCACCCTTATATGCTCAAGCTCCAAAGTCTTTTGAGTAACCACATTATCAAGTTCTTTAAACACAATCTTTCATGTGTTGTAGTCTTGGTTTAGCTTTTGAATCCTTTTATTTTACTTAGATCAACTTTTTTCCAGCTTCATGATCTTTTCTCGTAAGCTCTTATTTTCTTGCTCTACCTTATCTTTATCTTCTTGTAGCTGTATTTTAGCCAGTTCTATTTTTATCATAGGGTTAGGAGGCATAACTTGGACCAAATAACTAACGTCATCTTCAGGAGGTAAAACTATGTCCTTGGCTCACTTTATATGCCACAATGAATGTTTAGGGGAGGTAATATTCATGAATTTCCCTCATTCTACCCTAATTGTTTTCTTTCAAGATTTAATGACACCTTTGCTAAAGCCCTTTTACCTATGCAACCAAAGTCCATCTGATTAAGCCCATAAGTCACTAGGACAAATTACTTATAACCTGCTTGCCTTTGGACCATAGTCGGTGCGTATCTGATAACTCCCCAAAAACTTGGAAATGGAACCCAATGCGAATCCCTACATTGGAATAAATTTTAATTATGATACATCCAATGAGCCTTCCGTACCATATCATGACTTGTCAACTTTCTCAAGAATGCTACCTATTTTAATTTTGTTTTAAGTTCTTGCCAAGTGCTGTCACAAATCTCCTTGATAGGAACATTAGTAGTGAAAAATGTTTTGTGAAATCTGCCTTCATTGCACTTAAAATGGCTTATCATCCAAATTTGTAACAATGGTCCATATCCATCGAACTGTCCTTCCCTATTTTTTCTACAATGATTTAAAAACTTGATTGTTTCTGCCAAGATGGTTGGTGCTGCATTTATTAGGTGTTCAATATGATCAATGAAGTCTACCATTACAGTCTCTACAAAACCTAAAACCTTGGGAAATATGACCATTCCATAAATTGCCAAGTTGTCATGCTCATGACCCTTTCTTTTTTAAGATTTTTGGTGATATAGTCTCAAAAAAAAACTTTAAAGAATGCAAATACTTCCTCCTTTTTGTTTTTCAATGACTTTTGTCTTATTAATCCTATCATTTCAAGAAGCTTTCGACAGTAACCCATCTTATTCTTTTCAAATATCTTATCGTAGTTAAGAGTTTAAAGGTAAAACAATTTTGAGTGTTCCTTAATAGTTGAGACCAAATATACTTTATTGAATACAAAGCACTTGTATGAAGGGTCTTAAAATTGAACTATGGCCCTTATCAAATTGTTGTCCACCTTGATTGAAAGTAGTGCTATGTCCCTATATTTTACCCGAAAAGCTTTCTACTTAGATGAACTCCATGATCCCCAAATGTTCATCAGATTAGTTAGGTCATTTTGTGCAAGATCGAGGTAGACTTTTTCTAGGAGAGATTAGACATCCCACCAGTAAACAATCACCTTCTACTAGATGAGTCGCTTCTGATCTAGCCTTCAAATCATCTGAGGACTCATACTAGGCAAATTCAAACTTTGGTAGGCTTGCTATGCATGTTACTTAAAAGTTCCTTTTTTTTAACCAAAAATAGCAATGTAGTAGGACATTTCAATGATTTCATGATGATATGAGTGCATGAAAAGGAAAAAAAATAAAGTTAAATATTTAGAAAAATATAAAAAATAATAAAAACATAAGCATAAAAATAAAAATATACATCTTGAAAAGGAAAGATATGTTCCTTCATGTGTCCTATCTTGGGTTATTTCTATACAAGGGTTGGTATGGCTCTATCCTAAAGTTTGGCTTTTAAGTGTTATTTAGATGCTAGGTTGGGATATTTGATGAGTCTTAAAAGCTCCCCAGATTGTTCCTTAACATCACCCATGGAGGATGAGCAAGATACCCCAATCCTCACCCGTTATATGCTTCAATCGAAAAGGGTTCAATTTGAGTGGGATTATTTTCCTAGCCACTGCGAAGGTTATTACCTCACGAAAGCTTTGGTACTCTACACCCTCAGAGTATTTCGCTAGCCCTTACGGAGGTTGACACCTCATGAGAGCGTAGTTACTTTACTTTCTCCTAAAAGGATGAGCCTAGATCTAGGGCTTTATGATATGATTTATGCAGTGTGTATGAAGGAATAAATTCAAACCGCTTAACATTTTCATATGTATTGAAAAAAAGAATAAATATTAGCAAAAGAACAATGCAATAAAAATTAACAAATAAACATAAACAAATGATTATTTTAAAACCAACTACGAAGACCTATAGTATCATAAAGCTAACTATGGTTCGACTCTTTAATATCCCTAGCGGAGTCACCAACCTATCATAATGTGCCAAATACGAATATGGCCACTAGACATAAAAGGTGGGAGTCACCACTAATCTTTTTTAAAGGTGTGATTAGATCACCTATATGATCAATTCTTTTTAAGGTTACCCTGAGCTTGACTAAAGCACCCTAAAAGTATAGCTTTTAGTCTATATTAAGAACTAGATTCAGGAGTTTGGTTACATGTTAGGAAGGATTGACACTCCAAAACATCTGTCATAAAGATAGTACCTAGTTAGCCTAATATTGAACTAAAGGTCCTATGGTTTAAAAGTTCTTGATTTATTAATCAACTATTTAAGTATCGAAAATATTTTCTAAAAAATTCTCTATTATGTTGGTGGAATGCTTGAGAAAAATCTTCTCACTTGAATCTAAGATAATCCATTTGCTTTCTTAAATTGACTTTATCATTGGATTCATTCTAATATTTTATGAAAAAATAAAAAGAAATCTAAATTTTATCTAAACATCTAATTTATTTATTGTTAATCAAAATTTAAATATTGGAAATATTTTTCAAAAAATTCTCTATCATATTGGTAGAATTTCGAGAAATATCTCTTCACCTCAAAGTATTCAAAAGAATTCGTTTGCTCCCTTGAAATGACTTCGTTGTCGAATTCATTTTAACATTTTATACATATAAGTAAAAATTAAATCTTTATTCCAATTTAATTAATTTTTTTAGTTATGAAAATTAACTAAGACCTTTAATATTGAAAACTATCGACTAAACTCTCCATCGCACCGGTGGTATTTAGGCAAAATTTTCTCATTTGGAAATTCCTAAAAGTCAATCATTTGCGATTTCTTCGAATTCCATCATTGGAAAAAAAATCTCAATCAATTTCAATTAAAATTTTATTTTTAAAGTAAGAGCAAAATTATTATAGAACTTTTTCTCAGTGAATTATTAATAATATATTATAATTAATAATCTTATCCAAGTAAGACAATCAAATAAAACAAATAAAAAAATTAATATCATATAATCATAAATGATTAATAAAAATCAATTTACTCTAAAAAATCAATTATTCAAAAAAAATTCAATAATAACATCAAAGAGATAACAATATATATTAAAAAATAAATGAATATATATAATCAATAGAATATCAAAATAGTAAAAAATAAAAGTAAAAAAAATAGCGAACAAATAGATTGGGACCCACGTAAATCATGTTGAGACTTAGTTTTGGTTCATTTGAGCTTTTTTTTTTTTTTTTTTTTTATTTCACTTGCCATCCGTTCCTTCTTAAGAAAGAAAAAAAAACGTTGAACTTTCAACCTTTTATAGCACCAAAACCAGCATATGAAGATGGGAAATTCATACATCAGCAGAAACTTCAACTTTCACAATTTCTCGTCGTCAAAGAATGAAAATTCTAAAAAAAAATTTTAAGAAAATTTTGATATTTTTAAATAATAGAGAAAACAAAGAAAGGTGTTAAATTACTTTAAAAATAGACTCCTAGCTTCCTTCCAAACCTGAGACTCTCAAATTCTTTTAATAGTACGTTTTTCTCTTGTTTTTTATTTTATTTTATTTTATTTTTTGTGTTTAATCTGCATTTTTAGGTCCTATTTATAGACTAGCTAGGAGACAAAGAATCAATGATGAAATCAAAATTCTTAATTCCCTTTTTAAAATTTTAGATTCAAATCTCACAATTTTAATTATGTTAACTCTAATTTTATAAATTTTTAGTAATTTGATTTAATGACCTTTGACCGATCTTCATTTTAATTCAATCTTGATTTGGTCAGCAATTTCAACCTTTCCCTTTTTTTTTTTTGTAAAATAGAATTAAAAATTTTCAAATAGATTTTTTCATTACCAAATAATATTCTAGTTTAACCCTCCGCCTTTATATTTAAAAATTAAATTATGAAATCCGAGTCTAAAATCGAGTGTTTACACTCAATAATATCAAGCTAAATTCAAATTTTTTTAAACCAAACCAGAGTACTTGTGAGAAAAAGTGTTTTGTCTACACCCCTAGTGGGGGTATGCTTATTTTTTTAGGGGAAACCTCCTTACCGGACTTGGCATGAAAGGAATTTCCCTTGTCCTGTCATATTCAATGGTTGTACCCTCTCCATTGTCATGATTAGAGATTAACTGGACGTTGGGCAAGATTTTATGAAATTTGAATGTGGGGTTGAATAGAGATATCGTATCGGTTGCAGCGTTGTTTAATGGTGATTGTTTGCTGCATTATTGGTTTGTTAATATTTGAGAACTGATCTCTCAAGCGATCTCCTTTGAGATGGGAAAACGTAGTTGGACGGATTGCTTGCTAAATGCTCCTCATACCCCTTTTTTTTGGCTATTCTATGACTTTGCACTTCTTTGGATATTATCCATCCTTAAAAGGAAAATAAAAGGAAAAATATGTACTATAACTGAGTTTCTTCCTGCTTTCTCTCCGTTTATTTGAAACCATGAATTAGACTATGATTATTAATACAAAGAGGGAAAAAATGATAGAAACATTGATATAACTCTGTGCTTGTTGCTGGAATTTAACATTTTCCTCGTTTTTTAGTGAATTTTCAAAATACATTTGATGTATCTTAAAAACAATAACACACACACACACATAATATATATATATATATCAGTAGAGATACAAGTACATTAAAATTATATACCACATCAATGGAATACATGCGTGGTTGTTGTTAGTGGGACCAAACATAAAACCAGTATACCCTGCCATTACCCCGTGTCTTTGGAGCATATAACTCTTGCATTTCCTTACAAGTTACAACTTACAACCACCATTTTTCATATATTCTGCATTGTTCATGGAACTTGATGATGTGACTATCAATATCTACCGCATTTAGTGTATTTAAACCATTTAAATTGCAGTGCAAAATAATACTAACGCTTCTTTACCCTCTCCTAATGTTGATTGTTTCAATGCATGATGTCTAATGCAGTTCAATTGATGACACAAGTGACTCTGCCTTTTCAATGTTCCCCACTCCCCCCCCCCCCCAAAAAAAAACTTGGTCAAAAACTCAGATGTTATGTCCTTCGTAGTAGTCTTTCAGTTTGTCTAGGACTAGGTTTGCGGATGAGACTGATTTTTGGGTAATCAATCATTGATGTAACTGATGAGTAAGATTGATCTATTAGCTTTAAGAATTTTGGGTAATTAGTATGAAGGCTTATGCACAAATGAAACTGTTAACTTCAATACGCCTTCAGCAACCTCCTCCAATGACCTAATGATTCTGTGAAATGTGAATGACCTAATTTTGTTAGTTCACTCCGTCAATTTAAAATGATAGAATGCTCCGTGAAAATGATTATGTGATGCATCCACTTCACTTAGTCCATTGTTTTTAAATGATTGATGTGAAAATGCATTTGGAACATTGCATTATTTTTAAATGATTGCTGTGAAAATGAATTCTGGAACATGCATTATTTTTAGATGATTTATTTTTAACCTAAATCAATTTAAGAGAAAAGTCTAAATATATTATTTCTTTGACAGAAAGATTTAAATCATTTCAAAGCCCAAAATTATCAACAACCTTTTTACCAAATCAAATTGAAATTATAGATTAAGACTTTTGCCTTATGTAATTTCAGTTTCAAAAAGGAGCAATTCAGTTAATTTTTTTTAACAAAACCAAATGAACCAAACCAGGCACCCCTAGTGGGCATAATTTGACTCAAGATGTACTTTCAACATGATTTGTTAAACTCAGCTTAATTCAATCTGACTTCAATTATAATTATACTAATAAATTATTTTTATTAATTTTAATTAAAAATATTTAAAAAATAGTAAAATTGAAAGTCTTTTAATATTTTAAATAATAAGCAAATAACATTACTTAAATCATGAATATTATTTAAATATAATAAATATTATTTTTTTAATAATAATTATGATAATGTGAATATTTATAATATTTTAAATTTATAATATATGGCTTTTTTAATATTATAGTACTATTTTAACCAAATAAATAAATAAATAATACTTTTTATGATTTAATAATAAATATTTTCAATAAATTGCTATTTTTAATATTTTAATAATAAATATTACTATCTTAATAATTTATATGAAACAGAATAATATTTTAATAAAAATAATATTCTATATCTTTAAAATAACATAGAGTTATTTTAAATTATATAATATTTATACTATTATTGGATATTATTAGTTTTAATGCAATAATTATAAATTTTTTAATAGTTATGTCTGTATTAGATTTGTCAGAGGATCAGACTACCTATCGGATAAGCCCAACTTATATGAAGCCGAGCTTTGACTAGATATAAATTTTTTAATTCTTGTCGAAAATTATTATATTTAATTTAAATTTAATTATAAATATATATTAATATAAAAATAATATTTTAATATTTCTTTAAATAATGATATAAGCTTCTAGGCCAGGCCTAACCCAACCTAAATAAGAAAAGATAAAAAATCCGATTTCTACAAAACATACAGAACCTAAAATTACAAAAAAAAAAAATACCGAGACTTTTATTTCATTTAAGAAAAATATTTAAAGAACAATTTCTATTTTTTTTTAAAATTTATCCAAATTATATGATAGTGATCAATAACATTTTTTGGTCTGTTGATATTTTTGCAATTCTTCATGAATTGTTGGAGTTGACAAATTTTGACCAAATTCGAAATTTTCCTTACATCTACTTAATGCCAAACCCGATCTGATAATATCCACCAAAAAAAAAGTTGAAGACATAACTTCAAAAATAATCCACACTTGAAATTTTTAAATTAAAAATAATTTGAACGTAAAACAATTTAAAATAAAAAATTAATTTGAATGCAAAATAATGATCTAAATGTAAGACAAAGATGCAATTTATAAAGTTCAACCTTTAACTTGAAAGTAGATGAATTGTGATTAATACAAGAGTGATCGAATCCAAACAAATCAAACTTAAAACAATTTGAATCCAAAATTATTTAAATTTAAAACAATCCAAACCTATAAAAATTTAAATTTAAAAATAAAATCTAAAATGATTCGAAACCCAATTTAAATAACCACTTACCACCTTTAGCTTGCTCAATGCCTCAACTATTTGGATAGCCTTTGTCAAAATTGAAAGCCAAGAATTTAACTTATTTAACCAATTACCACTTTTATCTTGCTCAATGTCTCATAAAAGGCCTAAGGTCTGACCAAACCTACCGCAAGCCTCTTGGATTACAGAATAACTTGACCCGTAAACAAATTTAGTTAAGATAGTTTACGAAAGCTCATCATAAAAGATCTGACTTCGAGGGTCCCCATAACAAGACGAAAGAAAAACCTTATCACTAACAACATATGCACGTTACCAACCTATCTGTACCATTACTGACGCTACATTGACCCCGGCTTTCTCCTTATTATTGGGGGCAGGGTAAAGGTAAACAATGCTACCTTTAAATCTTCACCATTCAAATAAAATCAGATGTCATCCAGCCACTTCCCGTGACTTCTTTCCTGCAATTGAAGATGGAAGAATCCGTTTCTCTAAATCGTTTATAAACGACAGCAATAGCACGTGCTTTGTTATAAATTAGACCAAAATTAAAATTACAAAAAACAAACAAATGCTGCAAATCTTTCAAAGGTGAGAAGAAAGTCGCATCTTTTTACAAGAACAGTCAGGGAATTAAGAATCCCATTTCCAAGCCTCTGATCACCAATTTAGTTCTCTTAGTATAGTTAACATAAGAGAAAAAGACACCCAGCTTAGATGCTGAATCAACGTATTCCAAAAACTCAGCAACAAAAGGAATTTAAGCATCAAATGAATGAACTTATTATCCTTTTTCTATGGAGATTTAAGAAGAAACGAACAAGGATGCAAATACCTATTTGTAACAGAAGGTTGATGCCTCACAATGGCATCATGAAATCCTTCAAATGTTATATCCAGGCTAGAGTTTAAGAGAGTTGGTTCTCCCAATTAGAGGGGAAAAAAAAATCTATACAAAACTTCAACATACTCAAAACCAAAGTTGACAAGAAGACTAGGATAATTCAATTTCCCCAAGATATTCTGAAAAAAGAAACAATCATAACGATTTTACAGACAAAAACTAAAATAACTATAATGCTTCACCAATTTGATGTATTGAATTGAGTTCTAAAAATCATGAAACACTCTCAGAAACTACAAAATCAAGCTTATTGCTAGAGCTGAGGTAGGTGCTTCAGCTAATCTATCAACCTGAGACAAGTTCTTGGTTCAATGGAATTCCTCCATTTAAAAATAAGCTCAGCTTATTTTATGCAATCATTATTATCTAAATGGTACCAAAATTCTATGTCTTTACTTGTTGGAAAATTTGTTCTGGCAATGACTCCAGTATGTCATAGTGACCGTACCCATGAAAAAGCACATTAAGAGGATTCTCGTTGTCCTTCTGGTACTCTTCACCGTATTTTGCTATGTTTACCAAATTACCAGAGCTTTTGTGAATCATGTAGACTGAAATTGGAGTCCTGGACCCAGTGAATATGAAAAATGGTATGTCAAATACAGTGGTCAAGTAAAACATAAGGGGAAAAAAAATAAGAATTTAAAATATGGAATTCAAATTGAATGCAATTTGGATAGTGACTAAGAAAAGAACAATTTCAGTTTTGCTTTGACATCGTTCCATAGGACATCAGCATAGTTCCATACATGATGCATATACCAACAAAATGAATCAAATCAACAACCAGAAGCCTCAGGCTGCCACTATCAAACAGTGGCTTAAACCTAGTTTCTTCACAAAAATATGCAAATTAACTTGCTCGCACCGTTATGCAAGGCTAATGAAAACATGATAATACAAAATGATGTGATTTCAGCATGGCAGGGGATTCTTGATTATATCTTCTTGTGAATATTTTGATTATGCCTGCTGTGACAACTCCAACCACTAATAGTGGCAAACCAACTTTTGAAAATAACACAAAAAACTATACAATTCGTTTTAATATTTATGAGGTATTCAGTTGGTCGTAACTAGCATATCAAGAAATTGCCTAATTATTTCATTTGTTTGCAAAAGGCAAAGCATATTGCCTACAATACTTACACTACAATTAACTATCAGAATTCAACGTTTTGTAAAATCCATCAAAATAATATGTTGTGTCAACAGTTAAAATGAATTGGATTGCAGAATTGAAGTAAAACAGATTGTTAGTTAAACACTCCCGCAAAAGGCATACTCCAAAAGAATTGATAGTCAAATTCCTAAAAGAAATAAAGATGGTTAACAACAAGAATAAAACTCACTTCAGAACATGAGAAGCCATCAATAATTCAGGCTCTCCACCCCAAACATAAGGCTGTTGAATTTCCTTAACATATGCATCAAAATCTCCCTCAATAAACCTGCACTTATCAAAACAAACCCTATGGTAATTAACAACTTCAAAAGTCATCAAATAATAAGAAGAAAGGATCCAATTTCCGATATAACAAAAACGACGCTTTACCATTCTGTTTCTTCCCGCCTCTTCAAAAGCTCATTCACAACCTACACAATTGAACATTTGGAAAGGGAAAAACACTTTGAATTCCTGTTACCATTTCTAGATAACCAAACAATTTTTATCCAATTAAACCAATGATAAAACTCATTTGGAATTTCTCAGGTGAAGTTAGTTTTACATTTATACTTGCTAATGAATTTGCACCATGTGTTAAAAAATTGTTCATTTAATAATAGCCCCACATTGAAACTTTAACTTTAACTTTAAACTTTAAATCAGTAATTATTTTAGAAGTGATCATGAACTTCACCTAAGTAACTCCACCAAACTTACCTGCGTTCTTAATTCATCAGCAAGTTCTCTTTGCCTATTCTCATCAGGAGCTTCTTCCCCAGCCCTCAAGCAAGCTCCATGAGCTATTGCTCTGAAAAGACATCGCCCATCTGCTAAAACCCCTGCCAATACAAATTAAAATTAAAAAAATAATAATAAACAACTATCTTTTCACTAATAAAATTTTTTTAATTAGTTATAAATTACCAGAAACGTTTTAATTATCAACATACACCATGAATTTTTTATAAAAAAATTAAAAAAATAAACTACCTTTTTTTAACTACTAAAAAATTTTAATTAGTTGTAACTTACCAATAACTCTGTAATTATCAGCGACAGCAGTCGAAGACGAACTACTATTACTCTTCTCATCAGCGTCCAACCGGTTTGTTAAATTTAAATCGGCACCTTCGATTTTTTCATCAGCGTTGGAGTTAACGTCGACGAACTCAATCATCGGCGCAAGACAAGCACAAACTCCAAAGAGAAGCCAAACAGAGTCGGGGCGATGAAGCCAACGAGCGGGTCTGGCATCCCAAGCCACATTCCAGGAACCTTCTCCTTTCCTCTCCACATTCTTCCACACATCTCCTCTCCTCCCAGCTCTTCCGCCGCTTCCACATGGCAATATCGCGTGCCATATAGAAGCTGCACCGCCGTCTAAGCCACCAAGCTGACAAGCAGTTGAGTGGTGCCGGCAACGCCGACTATCGGCTGATAAATCGGCGAAATGTGTAGGCAGACGGTCTTCGTGGTGATGAGCCGCTGAGCCACCGTGGGCGACGAGAGACAGTGAATTGAGGATCCAAGGCTTGGGAGGTCGTGTGCACAAAACTCCAAGCATCACCGAACTATTGCTGACCGCTTGAGGTTTACGCCCTTAACCTACGCACCATTCATATACTTAAGGTCTGCTTTAAACGTAGTATACCAATTTCTTCTTCGACGGCGAGAAACTGTGGTGAAAGATGGTGGGATCCACGGGAAAAATCACTTAAAAACTTTTTTGAATTTCAATTTTTTCTAGAATATTAGAATGATAAATATGATTGAGGCATTTAACATGAAGGGTATAAAAGTAAATTACGAAAGTGTTTGAGAAAATTACCTAACAACACGTGCAGGTCAAACAAAATATTAGGATCACCTATTCTCTGCGCTGGAAAGTTGGGAGATATTATCAAAATTTTGGTGCAACAATATGGAAGGTGCCACAGAGTTACAAGAGAACCGCATGCTTTGGAAGACACGTGGCTGGAGATGAGAAAAATTTAAGTATAATAAGGGTACTTTAGTCAAGTTATTACTTTTTCTTTTTAAGGAATAAGGATATTTTGGTAGGTTTACTGAATATGATAATATTACTTTATTTGAATTATTTTCTTAACGGGATATAGGAGGAGGTAGGTGAAGATGGCTAATGGCTTGCTGTTAAACCCTAGGCCGGGGAGGCAATTTTAAATTACTTTCATAACTTTTTGCTGTCGCAGATTTTGCCTTTTCAATTAAAGAGAATCTGATCTCCAATAGCAATGAGATTTTCGTCATAAACAATTCAACTATGACAATGGAGCATAAAGTTGTTTTCTAAGTTTACATTTAGGTATTTGATCCAAACCACAAAATACATTTATCTATATTTAAAGTTAGCAAATATAAAATATATTTTCTTCCAACTATCACATCGTATAAAAAATTAAAAACATTTTTAAGTCTAAAATTTAATAAAAATTACATTATTTCTTGACTTTTAAATATGAAAATAACTCAAAACTTTATCTATTTGATTCATTTACTTATTTTTAAAAATTAATATTTAATATGTTTGAAGTTCAAATTTTAAATTTTTTTCTCAGCTGTAAACTACTATCTTCTTTGTAAAAATATAAATTAAAAATGCATTTGTTAACAAGTGCTTTTAAAATATTTTTAAAATTACTATATTATATAAATTCATTTTTCAATATATTGAAATCCGTAATATTAACTATTAATTATTGCATTAATAAAAAATATTATTATATTAAAGTATGTAAAAAGAAATGTCGACAACGTGCCTCTTTTCATTGCAAAAAGAAGCGTGCATGACTTAAAAAATATTTTCTCGATAAGAAAGTGTCCTCACGACCAACACTCTTCCCTTTTGAAGTGATATAAGCAAGAAAGTGCAAGTTCTCAACTCTTGATCTTGGGTGAGGACCATCAAACAAATTGCTTATCCAACCGGTCTTGGATAGACACCACGAAGTAGCCAATACTTGGAGTCACCCTCAATCATTTAGGCTAGACATGATCGAATGCTTATCAAAAACTGATATTTTGAGTTACGAAACTTAAAACGTCAATTTCATAGTCTACATGGTCGAGAGATTCAACAATAAGGTTTGGGAATTGGTTACATGTAGGGAAGTACCAACCTCCCTATGATGCTTAGAATTGATACCTTGAAGCCATATCTTAACTAGGTTTTGATTTTCTCAGTTTTGACTTGTCCTTATTTTGATGAAAAAATTTTAATTCTATTTGCATCCCGAAGAGTGGAAAACATAGACATTTTTTGACAAGATAAACTCCGAATTTAGTTTTTGAAAACTAGATACTTTATATTAAGCATTGGAGGGATACTGACACAAAGTATTGCCTTCACGATTTTCGAAAACGATTTGAAAATATGAATGCAAAGTAAATACCACAAAAGGAAAGTACAACAAAAATGAGATAATATTGCATAAAATAAATCACACAAAAGACGGAAAAGGAGAAAGGATGATTGAAATTGATCTCATAATTGTCATCAATTATCTAGAAATAAAAAAGTTGACAATTTCTAAGATGCATTTGGATTTGTTGGTTGATTACAGAATGAAATCGGGTTTGGATTTTGAAAAGTCCAGAAAACTCTAGAAGAGAGAAAATTTTAATTTTTGATAATTTTTGAAAAAAAAGATTGAAAAACTTAAATTGACAAAAATTTAGTGTTTCTTGACAAAAGCAACTTTTTGGCATTTCTTGACAAAATCAGCAATTTTTGTCAAAAAAGGACAGGAGTTTATAAAAATGAAATTGATGAATTTTGAAAAAAATGTTCATGCCTTGATCCAAGCATGAAGGTAGGTTAACACATGTTTTTAGACTCGGTAAAGGTCGATTAGAATTACTTAGAAGGATTCAAATACCTTAGAGTGAGAATTTCAAAAAATTGATTAATCTTGACAAATGCTAAAATAGGGGACAACATAACATTATCCCCATTTTTTATTTATTTTGGATTGATTTGAAGGTTTTTGGGGCTAAGTGAGGAACTACTAAAAGGTGATTCAATAACTTTTAATTTTAAATATTCCAAAACTCTAAAAAAATCCATTTCCAGGTGGAAATAATTTTTGATGTCAGGACTTGTTTGAAATTGGCAACATATGCAAGAGAGGTGGCATAGCAAACTTCAAAAAATAAATTCGGGATCATTCCAAATCGTTAAGTTGTAATTGATAGCTTTCTAGAAAGGGAGTTTCATGAAATTTTTATTAAAAATATTTAAAAATCCAAAAATTTATTTAAGGACCAAAATGATCCAAACAAAATGCAAATTAGTTATTTCATAGGTTCTAGACAGTGTAGGCTTGAAAAATTATAACTCCCTAATCCAAAATGGTTTGAGGGAAAACAAAATACCCATGGAAAGGTGATTTAATGCCCTTTAAGGGAAGGATATCAGAAAATTCATTAAAAATTATTTATGCTTCTAAAATGATTTTTCAAATCATGAGCATAGTGCTGCCAGTATGAAATAGGGGAAATTTTTTATTTCTCGAGGTTTCTAAAGCAAAACTTCGATCTCGGACAGTTAATTGTCCGTAGCAACGCGAGGTTAGTGACAAGAGCTTCACAAGCTCGTTTGCATAATCTTGAAATAGTATAAGCGATGGAATAGCCCATTAACCATGTCACTAGTAAAGGACTCTAGACAAAAAAAAACCCAAGGCATAAGCAACTTTGGATAATTAAAAAGGACATTTTATTTTTTAAAATAAAATATTTAACCTCAATAAACCTTGATTCCAAGCATGGAAAGCTTGATTTTTTTCCACAATTGGAAGGCAACTAAATAAAAAATCTTAAGTCCATGTTAATCTCCATCTATTGGAGTTAACATAGCTTTAACTTAAGTGGTTTTGAAAAACAGATTTTTTAGACAAGCACCAAATAAGGATTTTAGGAAACATGTGATGAACAAAATATGGCATCCATGATAAACATAGAAAACATGTTTAGACAAACAAAATGAACCAAGCACATAAATGTGGAAAAACATGGTGGGGTAAGCAAAGCGTTAAAAAATCCTAAGTCTACCATAACCAAGGCCATAAGATACATGAGAATCCTAAGATAAGATCATGGTCAGCATGTTAAGGCTCACTACAATGATGAAAATGCAAAAAAACATATAAATGAATAGATAACCCAAAAGCTTTGAGAACCTTGTTGGTAATGTTGAGCAGAAGAGTCCTTGTATTTGTAGCTCACTTTCTTAGCCTTTTTTGCTATGAGTTTGCAAGAAAAGTGGCTAAGAATGAGCTTCATAGTTATGATATCAAATAAGGGGTTTTCAAAGAGAGATGAAGGCAATAGAGGGTTTTTGAAGGTTTTTGGAAGGTTGATGAAGGAGCTATAGGAATGACAGTTTTCCAAGGGTGGAAGCTGATGTGAAATGTGTGGAATTTTCCTTTGACTAAGCTCATAACTTATCTTGTATAGAATTTAATCTAAGCCATCAAAAACTTAGCAAAAATAGGGCACTTAGGACATTTATGGTGAACAATATGTAACTCATTTTACCAAAAAGCAACCTTTAGCATTTCATTGATTGATGTACAACCTTGGCAATAGAAACAAACCATGCATGAGCTTACACAATAAGCAAAGTCTAGCTTACCCTTGATTAATCCATATTATAGCATGGAATTCTCTTCTAGCAAGCTTAATTGACAATTCAAAAATATTACGATCTAATATTTAAAGCCTAAAAGTGAAGTCCATATAATTTTTAGGAAGTTATTTTCTGAGATTGAATGGATTTTAGAGCCAAAGTCGTGACCAAATTTGTTGTTTTAATGTCATGATGAAAATGTGTGAAAAATGGCATGAAATAGGCAAATTTTGCCTTAAGATATCCATATCATGAGTTTTGTATTGACACAATGGGGTAAAAACCCAGAATATATCGATAAAATGAATATGGTATCAATTATCAATACCATCACTCTTTTATATCGATATTGGTTGGCCAAAATCATAATTTTAGATAAGACATAACTTTGTATCAATACCAACGGCAATTGTGTTGATAGCAACAGTGGATTTTAGGATTTTGATGATATAGAGTCTTGTGCTGATACCTAAAGGTCATGTATCGATACCTACTCATGTAAATATGGATTTTACTCATCTTTGGCTCCCCAACACCTTACCATGTTAGACACCTCATTCTGTCTGAGCCTACTTTTGGCATCCCAAGACTTAATTAAATGGTGATAAAATCAAAAGATAAAAAATAAAAGTTGAGGGATGACTATCGGTGTCATGTCGCTAGGCGAAATATTTTTAAGAGGGTCTAAAATTCCCATGGGTCGTATTAAAGAAAAATGTAAATAAGGCCTCAAAGTTCATGTTTCACAATGTCATTGGAGTCATTTATATGAGTATACGAATCAATTTATGTATGTTTATGATGAAGTTGAGGGAAGTCAAGAAGCCACAAATATGTACAAATTATGTTGGTGCATAAGTATTGATATGAAGCCTTTATGTCACCAAAAACTTGAATTTTCACATGCAGTATTGATACAAGAGGGTTTGGTATCGATGCCTCAGGTAGGGTATTGATTTGTAGCATGTTTGCATCTATACAGACCTTGGCAGTAGCTAAACTTATGATTTTTGGCAAAATGTATCGATACACAAGCATGAGTATTGATAAAAATCCCGAGAGTATCGATATAGGCCTCTAAGCCTCGAGACTGGAAATAATTTTTTGCTCTTAGTATCGATTCACACCTCATTGTATCTATACTTATTGGTAAAAATTACCTTGTGCATCGATACATGTTTCTTATCAATATATTAAGGCATTGTTGCCTAGTTTAGACCATTTTTTAGCCTTTAAAAATATGATTCAAACACGGTTTTGCACTAAGAAACCATCATAAATCAGTGCAAACCTAGACTGTGGGCCTATGATTGGATTTAAACAAATTTCTGGAGCTTAAACAACCAATGGCAAAGGTTACTTTCATAAGAAATATGGTTACAAGAGGCCATGTCAAGCATATCTTTAGATTGAAGGTTGTTGCAGCCTTACTACTTCCTTTCTCAGCATGATAAAACCAATGGGAAGAAGACCAATTGAGCATGGTAGCTGGAGATATCCCCTAGTACATGAATGAAAGATAAAAAATGCCCTTGCTTTCTCTCATAAAAGCATTAGCTGAGCATTGAATTTAAGAGAGACTTCCAACCATTCTCAGAAAAAAGAAAAAAAAGGACTTCCAGTTACCTTTAAACAAAAAAAAAAGACTTTAAGCCATCCCTAAAAAGAGCTCTCCAGCAATCTCAGAAAAAGCTCCATCCATTCTTAAGAATCCTTCAGCAACCTTAAGTCCCAAGACTCTCTCAAAAACACTATTCCACTACTTTTCACCCTGAACCTTCTTCCATTCCTATAACTCCCCCAAACTGCCACTAGAAAACCTCTAGAAACTCAACCTTTCATACACTTTCACGCTCAAAACACCCTACCATCAACTTATTACTAGAAAGCTTCTTTCTTTCATCATTTTCTTGCTAATAATAGCAAAAAGAGGGAAAGAACTAAGTCAAAAGTCATTGCTTTAAAATGGAAGAAAAGTTTAAGCTTTTTGGTTTATTTCCTACCTTACTCCATAAATTTTTCTTTTTTATCATCTACATCATTTTAATGAGCCGTTTATGCTGCCATGATCATCCTAGGACTCTCATGCATTATTGTTGCCTTGGTTATGGTAGTTCAAGATCTTGATGTTCTTATGATGCCTTGGTGTTACTTGGTAGGCCAAACTTTTACTCTTTCATTCTCTCATCATAACAATCTTTTATTAATGCATTCTCTAACATATTTTATCTATTTTCACATGCTTGACACATGCTTAAATGTTCATCTTAACATATATTATGTATATTCATGCATTTTCTTATATTTTAAAGAGTTTCATGACATAAAAATTTTGTCTTGACAACTCCAACATGCATTCTATGTTTAAATATGTTCATATCATTTCCATGCACCTTATTTGCCATCTTTTTGCATTTATTGTCACCTATTTCCATGTCAAAATGTCATTTTTGCCCGTTTGCATGTATAGTCTAGGTAAATCTTTGTATGTTGTATTTTGTTCATGACATCTCTGTTAAAATGCTTGCTTGTTTCCTAAAAACCTAAAATTTTCAGAAAAATCCCCAAGTTAAGTTCATGCTACCTCCAATAGATGAAGAATAACATGGATTTAATGTTTTCATAAAATTGGTCTTCCAATCTTGGGGACAAATCAAGCACTTCAGCTCTAGATTCATGATAAAATAAGTTTAAAGATGCTATTTCTCAAAGCAAAAAAATGATCATTTTTTAGTTGAAAACTATATTAAGCCTTGATCTTGACTCTAATAATCACTTTAATGACATGGTCAATAGGTTGTCTCATTATTCCAAACTACTCTTGGATTGTGGAATAGACTTGTAACACCCGTGTTACTTTCTATCACGGACGTTTAGACATCCTAGACCCAAGCCTATTTTGGAAAAACCCTGAAAATATTGAATAGCCCCTTATTTTGCTATAGCAGCAATGTAGTCTAAGTTTGGAAAATCATTTTCAAACCATAAAATATTTTTCTTGATTTTTTGATATTTTTTTTACTTAAAAGTTGTTGAAATACCTTTCCAACAGCATCATGTTTGCCCTTAGATCATCTTGGATGAAGGAGTTATAATTTTTTAAACTTTTGCTGTTTAAAACCCCTAAAACCAATGTATGATACTCTGTTTAGGCCATTTGGCTTATCAGATGATTTTTTTGAAATTTTTAAATATTTTTCCTAAAAATGTCACGATATTCCTATTCTGGAAAGGTCTTGTACATGATCTCATGACTTCGAATAGTCTCAGAATAATCTTTCAAAGTCTATCACACTTCTTTCTTTGTACATGCTGCCAGTGTTGAGACAGACCTAACTTTAAAAATTAATTCCACCTAGAAACTTATTTTTAGAATTTTTTTGAATATTTTTACATTAAACCTTATTCCGTTACCTTTCTAACTACACCTTATTGGCCCTTTGAAGCCTTCAGATGCACCCAAAATAAATTCAAGAAAAAAGATGACATAATTTGTCCTTTGTTTTTAACTCAATTTTTGAATCTCCTTTATAAGATATTCATCTCGAAATACATCCAATTGGTTCCCCTACAACACAAGCCCTTCAGACTTGAATCAAGGCTAAAATACAAAAAAAATATGATTTCATATTAGCTATTTTTTTCCTCTATATTAAAATTTTCACTAGTGGAGATACTACACCTTCATTGCTCCAAGAGGATACTCCAACCTCGTCTTTAACTCAAAACATAAATTTTCCTTTTTGATCCACCTTCAAAATTCTTAATCCTTATCTAAAACCATAAAAATTTTTCATCTTTGGGGATACTCCACCCCATTAATATGAGGGAATACTCTAACCTCGTTTCTCATTAAAAATTCAAATTTTCTCTTTATTCCTAAATATTTTCCTAGCGTTATCTTTGGGGATACTCTAACCTTACCTCTCCGAGGGGACATTCTTTATTGTCTTACTAACACATTTTATTTTTTTAGCAATTATCATGCATTCATATTTAAAATTTATTTTCCAATAAAATTTACAAGGCAATGTTCCATGTTGATATCTCTTTAGTGCCTAATACAGAATATCCAAATTTTCAAAATCCAATTCAGACATTATTTTCATAAAAAAAATCCTTATGTTCCTCACACCTCCGAGGCATATAGGTGATCTAATTTTCTTTTAAAAAAACTGGATCTATAATTTACAAAACTTCATGCATTAAAGGAGATTATTTCTAAATAATGACCAAATGGATCCAATTAAGCCTAAACCGAAGTGAGACATAGTTAGTAGGTACCAATTTCATGCATCATAGGGGTACTAATCCTTCCCCATGGATAACCAACTCCCAAACCCAACCAACAAATCTCTAGACTTTATTGACCTTCAAATCAATGCTTTGAGTTTAGTAACTTGGAACGTTGTTTTTAATAAGCGCTCGATCATGCCTAGCCCAAAATGATTAGTAATGACTCCAAGTTTATGGCCACTTCGTGGTGGCCATCTGAGACTAATGATGAGCGATTCAACCAATCATCACTCCCTCTTCATATTATTACGCCTAATCTAAATCTCGATGATGGGATGACTCAAAGGCTCAACCACCACTACTATCATATATTTTTCAGTAGTGCGCGCTAAGCCTTTCGGATCATCCGAAGTTTTAAAGGTAGGCACGTGGTGAGAGCTTGGCAAATCTGTTGGGGACTTTGAGAGTTAGGCCTATGGCTAGCTATTTTTCACTCGGTTCTTAGTTTTTCTTCTCCATAATTATTTAAATACAATTCCCTTGTATTTCATCTACTAATCTCTATCTTTTATGTTTTATCTTATGATTGTTGGGGATTATTCCTTCTCAAATAAATAGTAACTTGAATAAGTATGGTAATATGGGAATAAAACAAAAGGTTTGATTGTTTCCCCGACATACACCATGCACTTGCATTTGCACTAGTTTCCCACCAAACACCTTGGTACGGTTAGTATCCTAATTATTAGGAGGAAGTGAGCCATACGCTTTCGTGAGTAACCCTCGGCATAGGCATGGCAATACCTTTCGAGGTGTAAATTACCTAAGTCTCTCGTGAGTACCCCTTCGTATTCACATAAGGAAATACATCCACTGGATCAAACCTATTTCACCAAACTCGCAATGGGCCTAGGATCGAGGTGCCTCGGCTGTCCTCACCAAATAAAGGAACGATTCGAATATCGAATTAGGGGTCAATTAAAACCCATATAGTGAACCTTATGAGCTAAACCATGTTAAACCATACCGGCTTGCTACTGGAATAACCCAGAGAGTAAGATCACTTAGGGAAACATTTTTTACATTTACCCTTATATATTATGGTTAAATGGGGCGATAATAGGTGAACATTGTCACCCACGTTTGTCATTTTTATTCTCTTAATCATTCTTTTAAGATATGTTGTTATGTTCAATGGCAAATCCTTTTTAATAAGTATGTAAGGACAACCGAATGCCATTACTTGCATGCCATAATAAAATAGTTATATTTAACCAAAATAAGTTGCCATGCTGCCCGAACAATGGTTTAGCATGTACTTAACATAGATGGTGATGTATGAACGTCATTATTTAAATGGTTATTTTTAGTCCTCATGAGGATCATGTGCTTCATGAAGATGTAATTTTTAATAAGCATACGATGTTCTGCTATTCGTTTAATGTCTCAACATTCATGATCATCATGTTTGCACCTAGACATCGTATTGCCTATTCTTGAGGTAAAATTTATGATGCACTTTTGTTACTATTCTTTCATTTCTTTATATTTTACCTATTATTATGCATGGTTACTAACTCATTTCCTTTTTTTTCTTTTCTTTATCACACATGCATCATTTCATCATAATCATCATTGTCTTAGGATAATTAGCTGATGGTTTAATGTTTATCAAAGGGTGTCTGTCATAAAGCAATAGTCTACTTCAGATCTAAAGCCTTTTGAGGAAGTTCGAGCATGGTCAAAGCATCGATAGCATGAAGATGGGGACATCCTTAAACCAGGGTATGTCTCAACGGTGCATGAAAGGATCAAGATAGGGTACCATTAAAATGATTAGCAAGATTTAAGGACTATGTAGACTAGTTGGGATAATACAGAAAAGGAATTATTTACTAAGAGATACATATTTAAGTCCATTTGGATCGACTTATTGCAAGCAGCATCTTAGTTTTAAAAGTTACCATATCAATGTTTCATATTCAATCAAGATTTAGTTCCCATAGTCAACAAATATACCATGTTGCTTAACATTGAGAGAGCCAAGGCTGATAGAATATATTGCAAGGTTTTGAACCCTCCAACTTTCAAGAAAAGATTATCTCAATTTCTCGGGGCAACAGAGTCTTGGATCAAAAGTTATATCAAAATAAAAAGGAATAGTGAATGTATCTCATGGGCCAGTTTGAAAGAAATAACGGCAAGTGCCATTGATATTTGAAAAAATCCAAGATATCTATGCTTTGGCAATATATGGTCTGGTCATATTCCCGAAGACATTAGGCTATGTTAAAACTACGATTGCAGATGTCTTTTCTCATTTATGCTACAAGATCAATCTTACATGAACCATCATTGTGAAAACTATTCAAGTTTTTAATCGTTGCAAGAAAATGGGTATGGGCCGTTTCATTGGATGTGCATCACTCCTTAACATTTGGTTCATCAATCACTTTTATCCCAAAGAAAGTAGGATGTCGTACAACTTCTTACCCAACTTTAGCCCTATCTCCAAGGTACTTAGAAAGAATGGCCTTAAGACAAATTTAAAGAGCAATTGGTCCAAAAATTCTAGAACCTCAAGGTGGAAAAAGTAACATGGAAGGACTTTTGGGTTTTCCCTATCGATGATCATATATCGATGCAAAGATTACAATTATGTATCGTTCATAGGACTATGGAGAAGCATAAGGTAGGCTCTCATTCTCGTCCTTCAATAATTCTAGTGCTAGCAATTCGTCCCCTTCATCTAAGACTTAGAGTTATGGGATTTCGACTATGATGAGCCTAATTACAAGTCAAAAGTCTAGCTAGCCTTTCGTGCATGGAGACAAACTCGCTGCATGGAGAGGTAGTGGAGAGGGAGTAATATGACACTGGGATATGACAAATAGAGGATCCGTCACATTAATGATGCTTACCTCTATCTAGTATTGGGACATCACAAATACTGGAGGATGAATTTCCTTCTGAGATTGAATTGTTCAAGCAAGTGTTCGAACAAAAAAATATAACCTTTGCCAAAAAAGATTACTACTTAAAAAAGGAAAATAGTCAATTAGAAATAGACCTCTATCTTCCAGATGGTGAGGTAAACAGGGTTATCAAAGAGAGAAACCATCTTAAAGAGTATGTCGAGAGTTTAAAGAATGACTATATAGCCCTTAACAAAGCAAGTAACTCCAAAAGACTTGGAAAGTCATCAGTTAAGTGGAGGACATAAATTACTACTCTTGAAAATGAGCTACATTAATGGAAAGAAGCGACAAACGTTAGTAGGGAAAAGCTTGTTAGAACCCTTGCTTTTGCATTAGCTTACCAATAGAATGATGAACAGTTAGAAGCTCAAGTTTGGGATTTGAAGCCAAGTCGAGCTAAAAATAAAGCTTTGACACTCAGAATTCAAGATTTAGGGCATTCTCTTCAAGCTCACCAAGACCAAATCAATGCACTGGTGAGAGCCTTCGAATAACGGGAGCAAGAATAGCTTCAAGTGGTTGATCACATGCACCAAAACTATCAGGATCATCATCGCCATCTCACAGAGTAGATTTGGTTGGCTCAGTTAGAGGCTGAAAACATGATGGATGTAGCTCGATCCCTTACACATGATATTTTGCCCACTCGAGCCCATGAGTAAAACTTGTTGTATTTTTTAGACCATCTAATCAGGGAATGTAACTGTGTTAGGCATTTTTGAATGTAATCATGTGCAATTGTGACATTTTGTTGATTTAATGAAAGATGCTATTGGTGGAGTTATCCCTTACTCCAATTGTCTTTTTTGTATTTGTATGACTAACCTAATTCTTTCATTACTTTATTCATTCATTTATCTTCATGATCGTATATTCACTTTCATTGCGTCAAACATATGAATATATCATAAAAGCCTAATCTGGTAATAATTTAAAGTGAAGGTGTTCTAAAACATGGAACCTACAGTTCATCATCGTTATAACACTCGCAATCATCAAAAAGTGATGGAAAATTATCACCAAGCCCATATAGAAAGACTTGAACTCATGGGGGGAGTCTCAAAAGCAATCAGTCCTTAAGAATGAGGAATTCCAAGCTCAGATTGCTACACTAACCAAGTTGTTGCTTGAAGTATTGAACGAAAAAAGGCAAAAAAGCATAGTCGATACAGGAAAAGCACTAGCTAATCCTGAAGTAATTTAATGGTGATACTGAAGCCACCAATGCTCAGGAAAAAGCATTACATAGACAACATCCTCCAGCAGCAAACATCCCATCAACTCAACCATTCATTTACACTAATCCTACAACAGTATCCCATATGATTTAAGGATTTCAAAATGTAGGCTCCTTACTAGCAAGGCTTATTGTCCTAGACCTTGATTAGCAAATGAAGCAAGAGAAAGTAAAGAGGTCCTAAGAAAATAATGAAGACTTAAACAAGTATTAGTCACTGGAGAAATGCCTTCGAGCTGTTGAAGGAAATGACAAACTTAGGATTATGAACGCAAAGTCGTTTAAGCTTGCTTCCAATTTCATCACCCACCTAAATTCAAAGTGCTAGATTTTGAAAAGTACAATGAAACTACCAACCTTATTGCCTATCATCCAATGTATTGTTAAAAAATGGTTGAGTATGAAGAGAACGAGAAACTACTAATTCATTACCTTCAAAATAGTTTGACGGGCAGCTATCCAATGGTATATAAGGCTTAACCCTATAAGAATTCATACATGAGTGGATATGGCTTGTGCTTTTCTTGATCAATATAAGCATGTGTCCGTTTAGGCTTAGGATTGCCTCTCCCTTATGAACATGAAAAGAAACGCTTTAAGAGCTTGAGCTTTAGGCAATATGCTCAAAGATGGAGAGGAGGTAGCTCAAGTTCATCCCCCTTTGACTGAAAAAAATGATAAACCTGTTTGTTGGCACTTTACGAGCTCTCTACCATAAAAAGCTAGTAGAAAATACCATGAAAATTTTTTGTATATGCCAGATTTTGAAAAGTACAATGAAACTGCAACCCTACTGCCTATCTTCGCATGTAATATCGAAAAATAATCGGGTATGAAGAGAACGAGAAACTACTATTTCATTGTTTTTAAAATAATTTGACTGGGGCAGTTATTCATTGGTACATAGGGCTTGACCCTGCAAGAATTCATACATAGGTGGATCTAGCTCATGTTTTCCTTGATCAATATAAGCACGTGTTCAGTTGGGCCCAGGAATGCCTATCCCATATAAGCATGGAAAAGAAATCCTTTGAGAGCTTTCAGCAATATGCTCAAAGTTGAGGAAAGAAGGAAGCTCAAGTTCAACCTTCTTTGACTGAAAAAGAAATGATGGTTTTATTTGTCGGCACCTAATGAGTTTTTTACTATAACAGGTTGGTAGGAAATGCCATGAAAATTTTTTTGATATAGTTATATGCGGTGAAATGATTTAGAACGCCATCAAAAGTGGTAGGATATCCATTGGAGAATCATCTAAGTTAGTCAAAAAGTCAATAAATAAAGGGAAAGAGAAGGAGGTGAATGTTATTAGCGAAATTCATGCTAGATTCAATCAAAATCTGCATCAAGCATAGGTTATGTACCTACCGAACATATTGAATCTAGGTTTTATCCCTTACTCATCGACACCATAACCAGTTCATGGTACCAAATTCGCTCCAACAATCAGTTTTTGCACTGAATCCCATTCAAAATACGGCCCTTAGCACATAATTTCATAGTATAAATAATGCAAGAGCTCTAAACAATCAAGAAGCACCTCGAAAAAAGGAGCACTTTAAGCCACTCCCTTACTCCTATAAAGAGATCTACTTTCGTCTATTGACAGGTGTAGTGGCCCCAGAATTCACATAAAGATCACCACCGTACCCTAAGTGGTATGATAAGAATGCTTATTGCGCTCATTAAGAATGAGGAACTCTAAGCTCAGATTACTGAACTAACCGAGCTATTACTTGAAGCGTTGAAGGAAAAAAGGCAAACAAGCATAGTCTATGCGAGAAAAGAACTGCTAATCTTGAAAGCAATTTGAATGGTTATACTAAAGCCACCAATGCTCAAGAAAGGGCATTGCATAGACAATATCCTCCACCAGTAAACATCCCATCAACTCAGCCATTCATTTACATTAATCCTATAACAGCATCCCATATGATTTAAGGATTTCAAGGTGTAGGCTCTTCACTGGCAAGGCTTATAGTCCTAGACCTTGATTAGCAAATAGAGCAAAAAAAGTAAAAAGGTCATCAGAAATTGATGAAGACTTAAACAATTATTAGTCACTGGAGAAATGCCTTCTAGCTGTTGAAGGAAATGACAAGCTTAGGATTATGATCACAAAGTCGTTTAGGCTTGTTTCCAATTTTATCACCCACCTAAATTCAAAGTGCTAGATTTTCAAAAGTACAATGAAACTGCCAACCTTATTGCCTATCGTCCCATGTACTGTCAAAAAATGGTCGAGTATGAAAGAATGAAAACTACTAATTCATTACTTTTAAAACAGTTTGATTGGGGCAGCTATCCAATGGTACATAGGGCTTGACCCCACAAAAATTCATACATGGATGGATTTAGCTTATGCTTTTCTTGATCAATATAAGCATGTGTCGAATTGGGCCTAAGGTTGCTTCTCCCTTATAAACATGAAAAAGAAATGCTTTGAGAGCTTTAGGTAATATGCTCGAAGGTGGAGAGGAGGCGGCTCAAGTTTATCCTCCATTGACTGAAAAAGAAATGATGGTCCTATTTGTTGGCACCCTACGAGCTCCCTACTATAAAAGGCTAGTAGGAAATGCCATGAAAAATTTTTACATATGCTAGATTTTGAAAAGTATAATGAAACTACCAACCCTACTACCTATCTTTGCATGTACTATTAAAAAATGGTCGGTTATGAAGAGAACGAGAAACTACTAATTCATTGCTTTCAAAATAATTTGACTGAGGTAGTTATTCGATGGTACATAGGGCTTGACCCCGCAACAAATCATACATAGATGGATCTAGCTCATGCTTTTCTTGATCAATATAAGCACGTGTGTGATTGGCCCCAGGATTGCTTCTTCCATATGAACATGGAAAAAAATCCTTTGAGAGCTTTAAGCAATATGCTTAAAGTTAGAGAGAAGTGGCAACTTAAGTTTATCCCCCTTTGACTGAAAAAAATAATGTCCTGTTTGTCGGCACCCTACGAGCTTCTTACTACAAAAGACTAGTAGGAAATGCCATGAAAAATTTTACCGATATAGTTATATCTGGTGAAATGATTGAGAGCGCCATTAAAAGTGGCAGGGTATCCATTGGAGAATCATTCGAGTTAGTCAAAAAGTTAATAAATAAGGGGAAAGAGAAGGAGGTGAATGTCATTAGCAAAAGTCATGCTAGATTCAATCAAAATCTGCATTAAGCATAGGCTATGTACTTGTTGAACAAATTGAATCTAGGTTATCCCTTACTCATCAGCACCACAACCAGTTCATGGCACCAGATTCGCTTTAAGTATAAGCTTTGCGCTAAATCCCATTCAAAATACGGCTCAGAGCACGCAACTTCACAATATAAACAATGCTAGAGCTCCAAACAATCAACAAGCACCTCGAGAAAAGGAGCACTTTAAGCCACTCCCTTACTACTATAAAGAGATCTACTTTTGTCTATTGGGAAGTGTAGTGGCCCTAGAATTCACAAGAAGATCACCATCGTACCCCAGCTGGTACGGTAAGAATACTTATTGCACTTCTTAAGAATGAGGAACTCCAAGATTGAGAGCGCCATTAAAAGTGGCAGGATATCCATTGGAGAATCATTCGAGTTAGTCAAAAAGTTAATAAATAAGGGGAAAGAGAAGGAGGTGAATGTCATTAGCAAAAGTCATGCTAGATTCAATCAAAATCTGCATTAAGCATAGGCTATGTACTTGTTGAACAAATTGAATCTAGGTTATCCCTTACTCATCAGCACCACAACCAGTTCATGGCACCAGATTCGCTTTAAGTATAAGCTTTGCGCTAAATCCCATTCAAAATACGGCTCAGAGCACGCAACTTCACAATATAAACAATGCTAGAGCTCCAAACAATCAACAAGCACCTCGAGAAAAGGAGCACTTTAAGCCACTCCCTTACTACTATAAAGAGATCTACTTTTGTCTATTGGGAAGTGTAGTGGCCCTAGAATTCACAAGAAGATCACCATTGTACCCCAGCTGGTACGGTAAGAATACTTATTGCACTTCTTAAGAATGAGGAACTCCAAGATTAGATTGCTGCACTAACCAAGCTGTTACTTGAAGTGTTGAAGGAAAAAAAGCAAACAAACATAGTCAATGCAGGAAAAAAACTGGCTAATCCTGAAACGAATTTGAATGGTGATACTAAAGCCACCAATGCTCAGGAAAGGGCATTGCATAGACAATATCCTCCAGCAGCAAATATCCCATAAACTCAGCCATTCATTTACCTTAATCCTACAACAACATCCCATATGACTCAAGGATTTCAAGGTGTAGGCTCTTTACTAGCAAGGCTTATAGTCCTAGACCTTGATTAGCAAATGAAGCAAGAGAAAGCAAAAAAGGTCCTCAGAAAATGATGAAGACTTAAACAAGTATTAGTTACTAGATAAGCGCTTTCGAGCTGTTGAAGAAAATGACAAGCTTAGGATTATGATCACAAAGTTGATCGTAAAGTCATTAGGTTTGTTTCCAATTTCATCACCCGTCTAAATTTAAAGTGCTAGATTTTGAAAAGTACAATGAAACTACCAACCTCACTGCCTAACGTCCCATTTACTGTCAAAAAATGGTCGAGTATAAAGAGAACGAGAAACTAATATTTCATTACTCTCAAAACAGATTGACTAGGGCAACTATCGAATGGTACATTAGGCTTGACCTCGCAAGAATTCATACATGGTAAGAGCTAGCTTATGCTTTTCTTGATCTATATAAGCATGTGTTCGATTAGGCTTAGGATTGCCTGTCATTTATGAACATGAAAAAGAAATCCATTGAGAGCTATAGGCAATATGCTCAAAGGTGGAAAGGTGGTAGCTCAAAGTTATCCCCCTTTGACTAAAAAAGAAATAATGGTCCTATTTGTTTTCACCCTACGAGCTCCCTACTATAAAAATGCTAGTAGGAAATGCCATGAAAAATTTTTGCATATGTCAAATTTTTAAAAGAACAATGAAACTACCAACCCTACTGTCTATCTTCTCATGTACTATAAAAAAATGGTCAGGTATGAAAAGAATGAGAAACTGCTAATTCATTACTTTCAAAAGAATTTGGCTGCGACAGTTATTCAATGGTACATAAGGCTTGACCTCGCAAGAATTCATACGTGGGCTTACCTAGCTTGTGCTTTCTTTAATCAATATAAGCACGTGCCTGGTTGAACCGAGGGTTGCCTCTCCCATATAAACATGGAAACGAAATCCTTTGAGAGCTTTAGGTAATATGCTCCAAGTTGAAGAGAGAAAGCAGCTCACGTTAATCCCCCTTGGATTGGAATAGAAATGATGATCCTGTTTGTCAGCATCTTATGAGCTTCTTACTATGAAAGGCTAGTAGGAAATGCCATTAAAAATTTTACCGATATAGTTATATCTGGTGAAATGATTAAGTGCACCATAAAAAATGGTAGGATATCTATTGGAAAATCATTCGAGTTAGTCAAGAAGTCAATAAATAAGGGGAAAGAAGAAGGTGAATGCTGTTAGCAAAAGTTATGCTAGATTCAATATAAATATGTATCAAGCACAGGCTATGTACCTGCCAAACATACTGAATTTGGGCTTTATCCCTTACTCATCTGCACCATAATCAGTTCATGGTACCAGATTCCCTTTAACAATAAGCTTCGCAATGAGTCTCATTCAAACTATGACCTAGAGCACACAACTTCACAATATGAACAATGCTAAAGCTCCAAACAACCAAGAAGCACCTTGAGAAAGGCAGCATTTTAAGCCACTCTTTTACTCCTATAAAGAGATCTATTTTCATCTATTAGCAGGTGTAGTGGCCCTAGAATTCATAAGAAGATCACCCCCGTACCCCAAGTGGTATGATAAGAATGCTTATTGTAAGTACCACACTAGAACACAAGGTTATTCTATTGAGAATTGCACCTTGTTTAAGAGAAAAGTATAGGGTCTACTGGAAAAAGGAGTGATCAAGGTCGAACAAGGGCTTAGACCAAATTTTGAAGCCAATCCACTCCCTAGTCATGCAAAACTGAGAATGAGTGCGATAATCAATGGAAAAGGTTGTTGAATAAAAAAAAACATTAAAAAAGTCAAAACCCTAATGAGCAAGGTTTAGCAAGCTTTTGTGAAAGATGGAATAGTATCAAATGTTAAAAATCAAAGTACAAATGCCACTGAAACATCTTGCTACTAGCGGTTAAGGGCACGATTTACAACACTGCCCATCATTCTTAGAAATGGTCTAAGGGATGATGGACTGGTCCAAGATTGAGTTCTATGAGGAGTGGGATGAACACATCAATCCATCTATTAATGCCACGATGAGGAAAGGCCTATCGATGATTGGATCTTAAGTTATCTGCCTCTTATGAAAAAGAGAGTTAATGAAAGTTTTATGCAGTATGCTTTAAGATGGATAGAGGAGGCTACCCTGATTTATCTTTATTAATAGAAAAGAGATGATTTTCATATTCATCGGCAAATTGCAAGTCCTTTATTATGAAAAGATAGCAAAAAGCTTCCCAAAGAACTTCACAGACATAATCATACTCTGTAGAATGATTAATGACGACATGAAAAATGAATCGAGCAAAAAAAATCTATAAAGACAAAAGGAAAAGAAAAATAAAGGCTAGTCAACAATCAAAATCTGGCATTGAAGGCAGTTCATCTTAAACTTATGCTGAGTTAGAGCTAAGTAAAATGGTTATTGAAGAGAACTACGTCAAACGCCAATGAATTTGGTTTGGCAAATCTTGGTGCTAGCTAAATTGCTTAATGCAACTGAAAAAATAAGGGAAAAATTGATAACTTCTATGATTTCCATGCCATTTATGGTCATACTTTTTAAACATGTAAACTATGGTTCAAAGGATAATGAACGAGGGTAGCATTAAATTTTACAATGAAAAGCCTACCAAGTATGCAAATGCCATGTTATCTATCAACACTGTGGAAAAAAAAGAGCAATCCTTCTTATGGGGTTGGGAGGCCACTGATCTTGTTCAATAATCGACCAAGAGTCAAAGATCCCTTTTTTAGCTCATGCCGAAGATGATTATTTAGCTTCCATCCCCTTTCCCTTATAAGGACAATAAAGTAGTTCCTTGGAATTATGAAAGCAAAACCTTGATCACTAGCGAATCTAGTTTGCAAGTTGCAAACGTTAACCTTTTAAAGTTTAGCCACCTAACTTGGAGTGGTAAATGTTATGCCCTAATAGCATCAAGAAGTGAAACTCAACATGAGAGTACAAATCCTACTCCTCAAGTATCAAAGCCTATAACCAAAGACTTAGACCCGCTAGTTATCAAAGAGTCGATGGGTCTAAAAAAAGCTACGAAACTCCTTAAGTTCAGCAAGCACAATGAATATAGTATCATCGATTAGTTGAATAAACAACCCACCAAGATATCTTTGGCACTACTGTTGAATTATGAAGCTTACAAGAATACCTTTCTTAAGGTTGTGAATGGGGCCTATGTGCCGCCAGACATCTCTTTAAGTCAGTTGAATTGCCTAGTGAGAAACATCATTACTGACAATTACATATCTTTTAGCGATGATGAAATCCCACACGAAGAAATAGGAAACTACAAAGCACTTCATATCACCATATACTATAAAGGCACTATGCTATCTAAGGTACTCATTAATAAAAGGTTAGCTCTAAATATAGTGCCTATGTCATGCTTGGCCAAACTTTCGTTAACGTATTTCATATCTAGAATAGTCATAAGGTTATGCAAGCATTCGATGGAACATACAGAAACATCACCATTCCACTCCAAATAGGCCCATGTACTTATAAGGTAGACTTCTATGTGATAGATATTGCTCCGTCATACAACTACCTATTGGGAAGGCCTTGGATTCAATCTACGCAGGTAGTATCATCATCTTTGCACCAAAAGTTGAATTTCATCATTAAGAGCAAAGTTGTCAACATCGAAGGAGAATAAGATATCATCGCTGCTACCTCTACTGAAGCCTTATATGTCAAACGTGATAAAGATATCCCAAAATCTTATTTCCAATCCTTTGAGTTTGTTAATGTAACTTATGTCAGGGAAAAATTGCCAATGGTTGAGCCTCATCTTTCAAAGAGTACTTATATGGGTCTGAAGTTAACTATTAGCAAATGTGCCTTAGCTAGAAAGAGACTCAAAAAGATCTTCAAAGAATTACTGAAGCTTTGAATGTGGTTAACCAGATTGACAAAAAAGGATTAAGATTCAAGCCTAGTGCATAGTAAAAAAAAGGCTTAAAAGAACTGTGAGAAAAGGATGGCTTATCTATCAAGACAAGGCATGGGATATAAACTAATGATATTTCCACCACTTCGAGAAAGTTTTTGCCTAGGAAGACATGTATGGGCTCTATTAATGTCATGTTTATGTTTAACAAGGTATTCAGGGATCTCTCCATTAATGCAATTGATGAGCCAGGGATGTCAACAATAGATTGAGAGATTAGCCTATGAACTTCAAGATTTGTTTTGAGTGTTTGGACTAAAACTGAGATTCCTATACCATTTAAGTCTGTTTCAAAGTAACGCTATGAACTAAACTTACATGCTTTTACCCAAAAGCATTATAAAAACCTTTGTGTAGGCATCTTTTATTAAGTATTATTAATGAAAATGACTAAGTATTATGCATTTTATCCTTTGTGTTCATAGTTCTTTCCAACTCTTAGACCTTTCTTTACATATTTTTCCACCTATAGTATTCTTTTCCATATTTTCAAGTACCTTATAAAGGTGACATGGATGTTCATACTGAAACTTTGGAAATCAATTTTAAACAACCAATCTAAGCCATTGAGGTTCAGTCTGAAGAGAATTCTGAAGAGAACCCCATACTTTTAGAACTGCTGAGACTAATTGAATAGGAAGAACAACAGATATTACCTCATGAGGAACCTACCAAAACCATAAACCTTTGAATTCAAGAAGTAAAAAAAACTTAAAATTAAAACCTTCATAAAACCATCAACTCAAGTCAAACTAATAAGTTTCATTTAAGAATATCAGGGTTTGTTTGCCTGGTCTTACCAAGCTTGCTTGGATTAGATACTAACATTGTGTTCCATAAACTTCCCCTCAAACCTGAGTGTAAGCCTATACTACAAAAGCTCAAAAGGATAAAGCTTGAAATGCTTTTAAAGATCAAAGTAGAAGTGAAGAAACAATTTGAAGCAGGTTTTCTCAAGGTAGCTAAATACCCTGAATGGTAGCCAACATAGTCCTAGTTCCTAAAAAGGATGGTAAAGTGCATATATGTGTGAACTACAAGGATTTGAACTGAGCTAGGCCCAAGGATAATTTTTCTCTACCTCACATCAATACTATAGTAGACAACACTGCCAAAAACACACTATTTTCCTTCATGGATTGGTTTTCGAGCTATAACTAAATCAAAATGGCAGCTGAAGATATGGAAAAGACCAGCTTTGTAACCATGTAGGGCACTTTATGCTACAAACTAATGCCCTTTAGGCTCAAGAACGTCAGGGCAACCTATCAGAAGGTGATGGTAACATTGTTCCATGACCTCATGCATAAAAAAATTGAGGTATACATGGATGATATGATCGCCAAATCACCAAAAGAGAGTGAACACAGTGTCAACCTGCCAAAACTCTTCAAATTATAGTGTAAATATCAACTTAAGTAAAATCCTACCAAATGCATATTCGACGTCACATCTGGCAAACAAATAGGCTTATTGTGAGCAAGAAAGGAATAGAAGTTGAACCCGATAAGGTCAAGGCCATCAAGAATTTACTGCCACCTTAAACTAAAAAAGAAGTGAGACGTTTCTTAGGAAGGTTGAACTACATAGCTTAATTCATATCTCAGTTGACAAACAAATATGATCCATTCTTTCTACTACTTCAAAAATAAAATCTTGCACAATGGAATGATGAATGCCAAAAAACTTTCGGCAAGGTCAAACATTACCTTTTGAACCCTCTAATACTTATGCAATTAGTGCCTAGTTGATCATTAATCCTGTATCTATCAATTTTTGAAAAGTTGATGGGTTGTGTATTGGGTCAACACATGAGTCAGGTAAAAAAGAATAAATTATTTACTATTTAAGCAAGAAGTTCATAGAATATGAAAGTAATTATTCATTTGTAGAGAAACTATGTTGTGCTCTGACTTGAATAGCTTTGAGGTTAAGTTAATACATGTTGTACCACACTACGTGTCTAAACTCAACCCTATCAAGTGTTTGTGCAAAGCTCTCACCTGATCAAAGAGGTTAGTTAGGTGGCAAGTCCTGCTTTTTGAGTATTACATCATGTATGTAAATCAGAAAGCCTTCAAGGGTAGCGTAATAACAGATTTCTTGGCAAGTCAAGCAATAGATTACTATCATCCTTTATACTTTAATTTTTTTAACGAATATTTAATATGCATATTTGAGGTAGAGAACACTGTTGAGTGCGACTCGTCTTGTAAAATGTATTTCGATAGAGCTTCAAATGCATTACAGCATGGAATTAAAGCCATTCTTATCTTATTTTATGGAAACCACTACCCTTTCGTTGCAAGGTTAAACTTTGATTCTACAATAATATAGCTAAATATGAGGCCTAAATCATGAGACTCCAAGCAACTATTGAAAAAGGTATTCAAATCTGCAAGTATTTGGAGATTCAGCCCTTGTCACTTACCAACTAAAAAGAGAATGGCAAATATCTTATGCTAATTGATCAACTATGGTAATCTGTCTCGGAATTTAAAAAAAGTTTGACGATATTAGCTTTCAACATCTACCTCAAGAAGATATTCAAATTTTGATGCCTTAGCTACCTTATCATCCATGTTCAAAGTCAGTTGAGAATCGAACTTTGCTCTTATTCAGATGAATATCTATATAGCCTTGGTACATTGTCAGAATGTTAAATAATGCCATCGTATCATGACATCTTTTAGTACAGCAAGGATCAATGATACACAAAAAATGCCACCAAAACTGAAAAGAGAACCATCTGATGATTAGCCGCGAGCTTTATTTTGGATGGTGGAATTTTGTATAAGAAATATTGGGATCAGGTGCTGCTTTAGTGCATGGAAGCCTCTAAAGCTAAAAGAATACTTGAAGAAGTTCATGAAGGAATTTGCGGTACATATGCTAATGGATACCTAATGGCAAAGCAAGTCATGTGATCAGGCTACTATTGGTTGACTCTTGAAAATGACTGCATTGACTATGCCAAAAAGTGCCACAAATGCTAAATCTACATTGACAAAATCCATGTCCCACCAACACCTTTACATGTTATGACAATTGTATGGCCTTTTTCTATATGGGGCATGGACATGATGGACCAATTACCCTAAGGCTTTTAATGGGTATCGCTTCACTTTAGTTGCTGTCAATTATTTCACCAAACAGGTAGAGGCAGCTTCTTATGCCAATGTCACGAGATCTATTGTATGCAAATTTGTGAAATGTGACATCATTTGTAGATATGGTCTTACCAAGCAGATCATCACAGATAATGTATGGAATTTGTAAAACAAGATGATCTAAGTAGTTTGCTCTTAGTTTAAGATTCAACATCAAACTCCATCCCATACTGTCTAAGAATAAATAAGGTAGTTGAAGCAACCAATAATAATATCGAGAACATAGTTAAAGAAATGGTTGAGACATGTAAAGATTGGCATGAAAAGTTACCTTTTGCTTTACATGCCTATCGCACAGCAGTACAAACTTCCATAGGCGTTACCCTATTCTCCTTGGTCTACGACATAGAGGCTGTCCTACCTATCAAGGTTGAAATTCTTTAACTTAGAGTTTTAATGGAATCACAACTAAAAAAGGTTGAAAGGGTTAAAAATTGATATAATTAACTCAATCTTATCGAAAAGAAAAAAAATTAAAGCCATCTGCCATTGGCTGATGTATCAAAAGCACATAATGAGAGCCCATGATAAAAAGGTCTATCCTTGTCAGTTTTGAAAAAGTGACTTGGTGCTCAAACAAATTCTTCTGATCCATAAAGATGCTCAAGGAAAATGAGCCTCAAATTAGAAAAGTTTGTGTATGGTGAAATGTGTATTTTTCCAGAAGAGCCCTAATTTTAACCGAGATGGATGGTAGCGACCTACCTAACCTTGTGAACTCTGATTCTATTAAGAAATACTATACCTAAAAGGATTTTAGGATAAAAACCTTAAAAGGCATCCTATTTCTCCTTTTCTTTTCTCTTTCTAAAAAAAAAGAAAACCTTCTTAACTTGAAAACCTAAGAGGGCAGCTTAAGTGACGGACCTCTTTACCCAAACCAAGTCAAGCCTAAACCATCACCAGCTAAAGCCAATTTTCCCCACATTCACAACCCTGACCAAGACACCAAATCATAACCTAATCCACCTATTTTATATTGACCAACCCCATAAAATCTCATCCATACCCGTACATGAAAAATAAAAACTACCTAACTTTGAGGCCTTATCCCACCATGGGGCAATTAGAGGAATTTTCTTATAACTTAACCATCATTACTATCATATATTTTTAAGTTATCCACACTAAGCCCTTCGAATCGTTCGAAGTTTTAAAGGGGGCGTATGGCAACACCATGGCTAGGAATGGTGGATAACTAATTTATGCTTGCTCAAATGACCTTGATGATACCTTGAACAGTGAACTTTGATGCCTTGTAAATGGAACCAATCAAAATGGGTTGTTTGTAGGTGCCTCTCTTTGCCTATTACTGAGTATCAGGAACAAGGCAAAGATCGATAAAAACCATTTTATTCAAGGTGTTCTGGATGTTGCCCCAAGTTCCTATATGAATTGATCAAAATTAATATAATGTCGGGGATAAAACAAGATTTTTATATTAATTCCAATTTTTGCAAAAATGTGTAGTTCAAATTTTAGGATAAAAAACCTATACCATGATCCTTGGCTCAATTATCCTTAGGTTCGATAAAATGACAGGGTGCTAATACACCAAATCACAACCAGTAATGTTGGACTTTGAAAAGATTTCTTGATAAGTTTGGATGAAAGACCTAGACTATAATCCTGAGCTTAAAACTTTCCTTAAGTTTGACTTAAAAATAATACAATACCAACATGCTGAATGATGGCCCAACAATGTTGGACTTTGAAAGGATTTCTTAACAAAAGTTGTTAAATGAAAGGCCTAGACAATGATCCCAGGCTCAACATGTCCTTAGTTTGACTTAAAAATTACAAAATGCCAACGTGTTGAATCACAGCCAACAACATTGGACTTTGAAAAGATTTTTTGACAAAGGTTTTCAGATGAAAGACCTAGACTATAATCCTAGGCTTGACCTATTCCTTAGTTCAACTTAAAAAATGATAAAATGCTAACGTGTCTAATCATGGCCAACAACATTGGACTTTGAAAGAATTCCTTGATAAATCATTTCGGATGAAAGACCTAAACTACTATCCTAGACTCAACCTATCCCTAGGTTTAACTTAAAAATTGTAGAATGTCAACATGTTGAATCACAGCCAGTAACGTTGGACTTTGAAAGGATTTCTTGAAAAGGGATTATGAAAAACCTAAACCATTATCCTAGGCTTGACCTATCCCTAGGTTCCATTTAAAAATTATAAAATGCCAATTTGCCGAATCACAAACAACAATGTTGGACTTTGAAAAGATTTCTTGACAAGTTTTGGATGAAAAACCTAGACTACTATCCTAGGCTTGAGCTATCCTTAGGTTCGATTTAAAAATGATAGAATGCCAATATGTTGAATCATGACCAGTAACATTGGACTTTGAAAAAATTTCTTGATAGGTGTTATTTTGCAGAGATTCTTAAAATGGGCCAATTAGCTAGATCTGACTTATTGGAATCACTAGGCTTGGACTTTTGATGACATAGGCCAATTAGCTGGGATTTAGCCTGTTGACATGATTAGGCTTAACTTTTAATGACATAGGGTAGTTAGCTAAGACTGATCTACCAGCATTATTAGGCTTTACCTCTCTTAACATTGGTCAATTAGCCAAAATTGACCCATCGATATCATTGAGCTTTGACTTTTGATAACATTTTGGAGAGATAAGGTTTTTACTTGAGCAACCCTTTGATTTGTTAATTTTTATCTCAAAGGTTCTTACTAGGAAGTTTTTCGTGGTTCGTTGATTTAACTTGATGCAATGCTAACATAATGATGTTATGTGATAACAATGTGAATGTATAATGTGACAATACAAGTGCAGCTTTCTTGATGATATGACTACATGATCATGACATAAAGTCCAATACAGGAATAAACATTGTAAGTTATCTGCCTAACTAAGAGCTTTGGCAACTATTTCCTTGATTTTATAGTTTGAAGTGTTGATTTTGGAGTTAATGGGCTTTGTGATCATGACCCTTTTAGGATGATTTAATGCTTGGTTGGTTGTTATCTTGATTTTGGGTACCTATGGTTTTTCTGATAAGGTGAGAATTTGGATAATTATGTTGTTGCTACATAGCCAGATATGAATCTTAACTAGCTTGAATTAAAAGGGCCGGTATACTCCTTGTCTTATATACCACTTTTTATCATTATTATTTTATTTCTAGGGGCTATATCATTATTTTTTTTATCATTTTTAAGGGTTGAGTTGTTAAGATGAATCTCCAACTTGAATTAACCCTAAATAGTCATTACGAAACAATCATTTATCTTAGAGTCACCACTGATCTATTTTAACTATGTGAGATTGGTTACCTATTGAAATTCATATTTCAAGGGTTATGAAACCTTTAAAAGCAAACTTCAAGGTCTACATGAATACCAGAGATCACATGAATGGGTTCAAGAGTCAATTACAATCACGAGTAAGGGTTGATCTCTCTCATGATTCCTGGCAATTGATAACCTATTAATCATATGTTAACTTAAATTTTGATATTTATCCTATTTCAAAATTCAATACTTAAGTATCATTCCCATTTTTCAAAAATAAAATTTTATAAAGAAAAATTTATTATTTCACTTGAGAAAATTGGATTTTTAATATTTTTGAAAATTGAAATATTCATCATAACCCAATGGAGAATTAAAGGAATATAAAAGGTGTTATCACCATTTTTCGTACCTTATTGGAAAGCCATAAGAATACTAAACATTTGAAAAATCAAAATATTTTTATACCCCATTACAAAGCTAAAGGAATACAAAAAGTTTTATCTTTTCAAAATTCATAAAATCTTAATTTTCATTTTGAAAATGATATCATGGTATTAAAATAATTTGTAGATATTTCGCATATTCTAGGAGAAATTTCACGTATTATTTTAAATCAGAGATATTGCCTTAAGTTTCTAAAAAAATTGATTTTATTAAGGATATTAATAAAAAAAATTATCCTTAGACCCGTTTAGAAGAAAAGGTCTAAAAACTCGATTCTTAGAACTTAAATTTGCTTGATAATACCAAAATGTCCTCTAAACTACTTTTTACTTAAAAGTGTCCTAGCAACTCTAAAGGAATTGGTTTTAATCACGTAGGACTCAATTCTAAAGCAAAATTATCAAAATGTCCCTAAGGTGTACCTTAACCATGAAAGTATCCTAGTAACCTTAAAGAACTTGATATCATTATAAAAAGGTGAACCTATCTCTATTAAGCACCTTCGATATAGAATTATCTGGTGATAATAAAGAACTCAGTTTTAAGATAAATAACTAAAATAAGGTTTACCTTTAACATTAAGGTATTCTAGTAAACCTAAAAGATAAGAAAAAAGAGATTTTTACCCTAAATAGGTAATTTGGATATTAAAAATGACCTAAAATGCAAAAATTACAATTAAATCTTTAAATGTTTCAAAATTGCATTTCATACCCCACTAAAAAATCAGAGGAATATGAAAGATTTTAACATTGTCTACATCCCACCAAAAATCGAAAGAATGCTAAGAATATTCCTAAAATATCAAAAAAATCTTAAATGGGCGCTTTTATATGATAAAAGACCATTTCAACACTAAAATGCAAAGTTTTACTTAATAAACTCTAAAGTTTCCTAACTTTGCAATTTAGTCCCTACATAATTAAAACTCATAATTTAACATCAAATTTATTACAAAAATCATGCAAATCATACCAAATGACACAAGATAATTTAGCCAAGTATGCAAGATCTAAAAATAATTTTTTGATTTTGTTGAAATTTGGTCCCTATATGAAATAAATTAATAATTAAACATCAGATACATCACAAAAATCATGGAAATCATGTCAAATAACACAAGATCAATTCAGCCAAACATAGAAACACCTTTCTAAGGCCTTTGGAAAGTTGGAAAAACTATTTTCTAAGTCCCTTCAAATTTCAAAAATAACAAAATAATTCAAATCATCACAAAAATAACAAACAAAATTAAATCCAAATGCCACCTAAGGTTTAACCTTTACCAAATCACATACCAAACAAATATTTTTTAACATAATAGTGATATATTTTAATTCTGCCAAACTCAAATCAATATCACCGTGTAAGAAATCTTGAAAAATAACACATAAATATGTTTTACTAACATATCAACATGAAATTGCTTAGGAAAATAGTATTAGCATGAATATATATATGACAAAATCAAAATCATATCACAAAAATCAATATCATATCCACAAACAACATATTTCATAAAAGTAAATCATGCTATTATTAAGAAAAATTAAATATAACAAGTAAATCAAAGAAAATTGTTCATTGCCATCTTGCTTTGCCTTTCAACATGGATTAAAATCCATGAGCTGAAGCAAGATTTTGGCTCAATAAAAGGTAGAAATTTGAATGAAATAAACGAAAACTCAAAATTTTCTAAAAATTTATACCTTCAAAGTGTAGAAATGGTAGAAAACTTAATTTTCTTAAGTGTTTTTGGTGTATATTTGCTTGGAGCACCATTAGCCTTTTTAGAACAATTCTCCCCCTATTTACAAGGATGAGATTCTAATCCTTCTTGGTCGAGTTAGCCATTCATTTTTTTTTTCATTTTCTTTATTTTCTATTTATTTTATAAATAAAATTGTAAATTTGTTGGCAAGGTAAGTTTTAATTAATTAAGTTTGTCTTTTAGCGTGACTCAAATGCAAGTCATCACCTCAGGCTTAGACTATAGGATGATGATGATTATAAGCTTAAAAAAACCTTGATCAAGGATACAATAAAAATAAATTAGAAGATTAAATTGTAACAAATTAAAAATTATGTATTTGAATAGTAAAATTTTATCTAATAATATTTAGTTAATAATTTAATCCAATAGTAGGTCAATTGAAGATTTATAAAAAATATTGGGCCTAAATGAAATAATAAGAAAATAAATAAATGGGATTTGTTGGAAAACTAATTTGGGCCAAAATATTCAAATGGGTTTGTTGGAAAATTCCATATGAATATATTAGCTTGATAAAAAAAAAAACAAAATGGACTTGGAAAATCCTATTGGGCTTGTTGAGAATGAAATGAGTTTATTAGGCCTAATAGCAAAATTTACAAATTTTAAGCTCATTTAGGAAATTTGGCCTTAAAATAATTAAATAAAAATAATAGAATTTTCTTATAAAATTTCAAGCGTTGAATTATAAAAGAAATTTTTTAGAAGTCTTATGTGTAAGAAAAAGATAATTAAAACTTCCATACTCATAAAATTTTATAAGAAAAGCCTTTATAAAAGAAAAGTGATATGTATATATATATGTAAAAATTTAAAAACTCATAAAATAAATTAGAATTTTAAAAATTGATATAACATGAATTTAATAAAAATATTTGATGAATTTAAAAATTTTAAACTTGAAAAAAATCCCAACGAAAAATTTTATGGAATAGAAAACCTATATATTCAAAACAAAAAATTCTGAAAGTAATTCTAATTTTGAGAGGAATAAGCTGAATTTAGTATCTTACTCAAAATATTAATTTATAAAAATAGTAAAGAAAAACTTAAGTTTTGGAACAAATTTTACTTAAAAAATTCATGAGTAAGAATTCACAGTACCGTGAAAAATTCAAAATTAATTAGTAAATTTGACAATTTAATAACTCACGGTATAAAATGCCAATATGAATTTTTTTAATTTTTTTTATTTTTCAAAGTGCAAATCAGCATAAATGCTGCACGTGTATTGGTAAAAATATACAACAATCAGCTTCCTAAATTTTACAAAAAAAATCTTAAAAAATTCATTAAAATAGGAAATTGGAACATGATATCATTTGCAAAAATGAATTTCCAAAATTTGATAAGAAAATATTTAAAAACCAATTCTTCTCTTAAATATTCGCCTGTTTGTTTTCAAGATTGGTCCTCGTAATGACACTTTTTCTATCATGTGAACATATGGCCATTTAGGTATGACTGAAAGTTATAAAAATGCTAAGCCTACCAAGCAAAAGTCGACCTCTACCAGGGTGATTGCTAAGCTCTCATTCTCAAATAATTGGGATTATTGGAAATAAGGCCTAAATAAAATTAGGTGGCTATAGTTGCCCTTCTTTGGTCATTGTTGAGCATCAAGAATGGGGCAAAAACTAAATAGACTGGATTTTGTCCAAGTTGTGATAAGCTTTTTTAAAAAAAAAAACTTTTCCCTTTTATATATATATATATATACACACACACATACACAACTATATAAGCTAGTTGTGTTGGTTTTCCACTAAATAAAGAGAACTTGAAAAACTCTGCAATCTTTTTAATTAATCGAACGAAGTTAATTTAAAGTTTTTTTCACCTAACTTTCACAAGATCGAATGAAGAGGACATTTTACTCCAAAAAACTCTGCATATCCTTCATAAAATCGAATGAAGTTGACGTAAATTCTACTTCATCTACCTTTTATGGGATCAAAAGAAGATGATATCTTACTCAAAAACTCTGCCTATCCTTCATGGGGTCAAATGAAGTTGACTTAAATCCTACTTCACCTACCTTTCACAGGATATAATGAAAATGATATCTTACTCAAAAACTCTGCCTATCCTTCACGGAATTGAACGAAATTGACTTAAATCCTACTTCACCTACCCTTCATAGGATCGGATAAAGAAGACATCTTACTCAGAAACTTTAGCTATCCTTCATGGAATCAAATAAAGTTGACTTAAATCATGCTTCACCTCCCATTCATGGGATCGAATGAAGAGGATATCTTACTTAAAAACTTTGCCTATCCTTCACAGAATCAAATGAAGAGGATATCTTACTTAAAATCTATGTCTATCCTTCACGAAATTGAACAAAGTTGAATTAAATCCTACTTTACGTATCTTTCACAAGATTGGATAAAGATGATATCTTACTCAAAAACTCTGTCTATCCTTCATGAAATCGAACAAAGTTGAATTAAATCTTAGTTCACTTATCTTTCATAAGATCAGATGAAAAAGATAGCTTCAAATATCATAAGAATTGGTCTTTTTATACGTTAGGCCTCATCAATTTGAGCCTTATTAATGTCAATTTTTTTCCTCTAGATGAGTTGCTGTTGAAATAGTAATTTGTAAAAGGTGATCATAAGTTTGCTCTACGAAACCTTTTTCTAATCATAACTTTAAAAACTTAAGACTTAATCATTTTCCTTGAAAAGTCACCAAATATTGAATTAGTATTTATGAATTCAAAGATATAACTTCATGCAACTAGATAAGAGTCTACATTTTGTTGCTCATAACACATTTATATGTTTCCATAAAAATCATGAGAAACATCAAAATTTATCTAAATTCCATGACTTATAAAATGAGATTACCTTCTCATTCTAACCCAAAAAAGATCTAGGTGATTAAAATTTACGCAAATTTAAAATTGATTTCATCTATTAATTTTCTAATATTAAGGATAATAGACGTGTTATCTTCATCTTTTGTTGTTAAGGATTTCATATAATTGATGATTACCATTTAGGATATCTTTGATTAAAATGAATAAATAAATTTAATGGCTTAAACAGGGTGACACTAGTATAATTTGTCTTGAAGAAATTGATATAGCAAATTGGAGGTTCATCAAGACCAAGTTCAGGTGCATGTTCTTTTAATAGGAACTCCTTAAAAGGCAAACAATTAAATTATAACATCCATGTAATGTTCAAATACAATAGCTCGACAGATGTTAAATTAATGCTAGTAAGCACTAAGTCTCGAGGCATTAATTTAAAAAGGCCCTTGGAAGTATCAATTTGGAAACTAGAGCATGAAGGTTCTGAAAGGTCATTTTGAAAAAAAGTTTGGGTATCTAACTCAATTTTTTTTGTTGGTGTCATGGTTTAAAGCTATAAAAATGAAGTTCAAAATGGCTAGAAGAAAATCATGATTCTGCGTAAAAGTGTACTAAAAAAATTAATTGGGTACTTGTACCATTTAAGGGCTGAAGAAAAACAGATGATAGGGAATATGTTGTTTCTAAAATTTCCCATCAACAGTAAAAAAAATCGATAAAAATAATGATTATCTAATGATTGAAGAATCAAATTACTTGATGATCTGCACTAATTCAAGGACCCTTATTACAATTACTTCTAATCCAGCCTTATTGGTTTAGCAACATTTCTAAAGCTCTTAAAGTTTATCCTAGATTAGCCTTTCTAGGTTTTCAATCTGGAACTTCATTTATTTTCTTTTTTTTTGTTTTCTTTTCTCTAAACTTTTTTTATTGCTTGCCTCATCATATTTCTTAGGAATCAAAAATAATTCAAAAAGATGAATTTTTAAAGAGTTTCCTAAGAATGACTTGGTAACCCAAATAACTATGTTTGATCAAATTGGACTCTGCGGGTATGTAATGTAGGCTATGGTTCAAAGTTTCGAAAGAAAGGACAAATAGGCCCAATTCATCTATTTGAGGGTAATTGAATTAAAAATCATTTCTCTTCAGAAGAACTTAATCTTCCATATCTTTCTAGACAAAACATATCCTCATTTCTTTATCTCTTTCTACTTTCACATTTTCTTTTACCTTTCCACATTTCTTTTTCTTCATTCTTTATACTCTTTCTTTTATTATTATTATTATTATTATTATTATTCACTTTCAACAAACTTAGTTATTTAAACTTTCTTTATTCTTTTCTTTGATGGAATTTCAAATTTGAACTTTAATTAGGCTTTAACTTTGCTTCATGACAACTGATTTGTTATTCTTTTAATATTAAAACACGACTTGCCTCTTCTATTTTTGAAGCTTTGCTTTACTTGCCCCCTAATGTGAAAGATGATCCTTGATTAGGGTTTAAAGAAAGAAATAAATTATCAGGCTTAAAGGGGACTGCAATGAAAATATTTTTTATGTTTACAAAAGGATAAAGAAAAAGGGCAATTTGTCATCTTAAACAAAGCCTTTTGAATTAACAATCGTTTTGCTAGGAAAACGATGGAATTTTTTTTTGAAATCATTTTTAAGTATTTCAATAATATGATGTTGCAATCAATTTTTTTCTCTTTCTTTTTTCTCTATTTTCTTTCTGTTTCTTCCTTTTCTTTTTTTCTTTTTATTTGGACCATTTTATAAAAAAATCAAATTGGTATGGTAAAGCTTCAAATTTCACATCTTATTTATCAGATATTGGATTAAAAATAATTTCATCTTGAGGAAAAGGTATTTTTGGCTCAAGCGTGTTCTTGTTCTTCTTGAATCAAGTATTTGGAAGAGTGTCATGGAAGTTGTAGTAAAAGGTTATTCAAATGAGATAGATCTAAGAATTACTGTCATTATTTTAACACATGTCGAACTATGACATCTGAATTTTTCAAGAGTGTAACTTGATCATTCGATCCTAAAAAAAAAATCCCAAAAGAAACGCTTGTGTGTGAAATGTCTATTGTTGTGAAAAGGATGTCTGGGATAATCATATATGTGGAAGTGAAGGACCTATTTAAGAGAGTTCAACCTATTGGTGATTGTTTATCGAAGAAACTTTCAAAATATTTTCATTATCTTGGATACTGGAAATCAATATTGACAAAATTCATGGCTCATGACAGTATGCTTAATATTTACAAATTAAAATTTATTTCAAAATTCATGATTTCTAAATAAAAATATACAAAATTTTAAGGTTAAGATAGAAACTGCCCCTAATTGGCATACTATCATAAGGTGGATAGCGCTTAAACCAATCATCCTTAATAGGCATCCACCAACTCATCAAATTTTGCTAGATGGGCATCCTTGCTAGCCTATATTTTGCTTTTCCTGTTGGGGGTTTGCCTCTTTTTTTATCAGGGATGAGTTCTAATCTCCATTAGAAACTTTGGATATGTCATAAAAAAATTTGAAAACTCTTTAAAATACTTCGTATTTCACCATTGAAGACTTTGAAAACACTCCTACAATGCTTCATATATTACCATCGAAGACTTGTAATTTTTTGAATACTTTGAATATCACCCTCGAACCTTCATCTATGAATATCACCATAGAGGACTTATCTTTGAATATGATGATCAAAAAGTTGTGTGTGCTTCAAATATCACCATCGAAGATTTATGGAGGCTTCGAATATCACCATCAAAACCTTGTGTATGCTTCAAATATCACCGTCGAAAACTTGTAAATGCTTTGAATATGACCATCAAAAACTTGTGGATGCCTCAAATATCATTATTAAAGAATTGTAAATGCTTCAAATATCACCATCGAAGACTTGTGGATGTTTCGAATACCACTATCAAAGACTTATGGATGATTCAAATATCACCATTGAAGACTTATTTTCCAAAATTTTCAAATGCTTTGGATTTCACCACCAAAGACAAATTCTTTTCAAATGTTTCATATTTCACCATCGAAGACAAACTTTTTTAAAATGCTTTAGATTTCACTATCGATGAAAAATTTTTTCAAATGCTTTGGCTTTCACCACCGAAAACTTATTTTAAACAAATTTGTGAATACTTCAAATTTCACCATTGAACACTTTAGAAATATGCAATTTTACTATAATTGATGCAAATATAATGATTGTAAAAATGATGACATTGATCATAACATGCTACTTTCGAGAATAACATAAATGCTCATAAAATAATGCAAATTCAAATATCAATAAAGAAAAACATGGAGAAAAAAGTATACAAACACCAATTCACCTAAGTAGTACAGATGATCATCACATAATGCAAATACCAAGTATCGGATGAAGCAAATGCTATGAATGATAAGGAAATTGAAATTCTATTTGGCTATGTCTTCAATCTGATTTTAATTCCCTTTTACTCAAGATAACGTCACTTTTTTTTTCAATCTTTTATCATCATTTACCTTGATAAGTTTCAAATTTTCATGTAAAATTTTATCATTTTCCTATCCATGGGTTAGGTCTTTATCTTAATTTGGTGCCCATTAAGCAAAAGAAAGCTTATCTCTTTTTCATGGCACTTTTTAAAAATTTTCCCAAATAAGTATTTTATTGAAAAATGATTTTTTTTAAACCTTAAGGCTTAAAGCATGTGATGTTCAAATCTTTTGAAGACTAATGATCTTTTGTTGAAAAATTTCTTAAATGAAAATCTTTCTCAAAATATGTTGAAGAGCCAAAAAAAACTAGTTGTCCAAAGAATTTCAAAGGAGATAGCATACATGCCTACTTTCCTAGGTACAAATGGTTCGGGTCATATGAAACGTGAATTTCTTTGGAAATTAGACAAATTCGGTGTTCCTTTAAATCTCTTAATTGTTAACACTTCGATGAGTACAATATTGGTCGTGAAGGGTTTGGAATCAAAAGGTCAAGCTAGAAAGAGGATGGATTTAGTTTTCAAAATCAGTCTCTCTAACTAAAACTAGGCAACCTAAGTTACTTAGGGATTTTTAGGTGTCCTAAATTTCTTTGAAATAATTTTTGTCCATACAAGATTTTGGTAACTGTAATATGTGATACCAGCAATTCCAATACTTCATTCTAATTTACAAGCATGTTCATTTTTCAGTATATCATCAACAAAAAATTAAATAATGCAACGATCCGTATTTGTAAGGAGAACTTTATGCTTGATTCTTCTTAGTTTGCAATAATAGGTAATGACCTATATTTACTTATGGTCGAAAGGGATTGTTGGGAACATAAGGTAATTTATTTCGTTAGATTGCCCCAGGATATAACTTAGAAATGATTTCTAGAAGATAGTGCTTTAGTTATTAAGGAATGGGATTTTGGGCACAATCTTGGCACACATCTAATTATGACAATTAGGTTCCCTAAAAGAACATTCTATTTGTTTGATTTTCAAAGACTCTCATAAATTTTTAGGAACTTCATTCTATCATTCATAACCTATGGAATCATGATTTAGGAATTTTAAAGTTGTTTATCTATAGTATTAGGTATTCAAATGATCCTAGTTTTATTTACAATGAAGTAAATGTATAGGTGTAAGCCTCTTTTCAACATCGATCATGTTTTGAAATATTTCTTAAAACATTTAATATGCATGCTTTACAAAATGATACCAATTCAAAGACAAGGTTTTTTTAAAAATAAAGGTTGCATAAGTAATTATAGCATGTGTTCCTTTCTTACAAACCCAGCTATTCATAATACTTATCTTCTATCCATATGCCCTTTAATGATATTTGTCTTTCCCTTCTTCAAATCTCAATTTCTTAACCTTAACGAGGTCTTGAGCTTTGTACTTAAGAGCGAGACAATCCTCTGTAGAATTATCTATATTATCAAAAATAATAATCATAACACTAACTGACGTTATACAAATCTGGATACGAAGGCTTCAAAGGTTAATTTGAATGGGTGTCCAGAGGTAATTCTTGATAAGCTTAAGTAAAAGGTCTGTATAAAAGATAGGGATCTGCTTAATTTGATTATAATTTTGCTTTTTACGTTTACTTTAATCATTCTCTTGAGCATTTAACTTGTGCATAGATGTGAAAGTCAGTGTAACTATAAACATTGGTTGGTAAGGACCTTAGAATGCACTGGATGCACTATTCATGCTAGGATAATGAAGCTTATAAGGGTGACACCGATATTGATCAAGATTCGTAAGTGGCTGGTTCATTTGGAATACTGCTTAAATTTTTTAACTGTTTTTCTCTTCTCTACCATAGGCATACCATTAACTTGTATCTTTCTTTTTTTGATAGCATTCTTAATCATTTCCCTAGCGACCACTATATCAATGAAATCCTTTATGGCATTTCCTATGAGTTTGTTAACAGAATGGATTTGGTAGTGTATTCAAAAATAAGAATGCTATCTTTTCTTCCAACAAAGGTGGTTGTACTTAAGCTACTATATCCCTTTATCTCTAGGCGTACTATATGAATATTTTTGTTGATTTCTTCTCTATATTCTGGAGAAATAATCGTTCTGGTGCCAAATTGAACATATGCTTGTATCGTTAAAGAAAAGCATTAGCCAAGTCCATCCCAGGTTGTACCTGACTCTGATTCAAGTTATTGTACCATCTCACTATTGATCTTGACAAGCTTTCTTAGAAGCAGTGAATAAAAAGCTTATCATTTGTGTATATGTCTAGTCATTTTTCTTATAAACATTTTCATGTGTGCCTGTAGTGAAGTGCTGCCATTAAAATTTTTGAAACTTGGCATTTTGAACTTAGGATGGAGGATTAGATTTAGTATCAAACTCCTACATTTACACTACTAACATTCTTGATTCCTTCTATTGCTTTGAGCCTCTTTTTGAGAAATGGTATTTCCTTCATTGCTCTCAAGCTCTTTTTTTTCAGTCTTAAACCTATGATTTTTTTGTTCCAGAAGTCCATTAAGGTCCATAACCATTGGATCATCCAAACTAAGATTCCATACTACACCCATTGCCCCTTTATGAGCTCTAGGGTTAGCATGAATATGCATTACGTGGCTAGTTCCCATGGATTGAGCACCTTGTGGTAATTCTTTTTCTACCTCGAATAAGTCAGTAACAGTAGTAGAATGATTCCCTTGATTCATTTTTTTTCCCTTTACCAGTCATTATTTTCATACATTCAAAGATTTATGCTTGCATTTCATCTTGCCATTTCATTATTCTATCTTATGTTTCATGATTAGTTGCCTTTGTCCTTTCTAGGCATGCTAAAAGTTCATCTCCCATAATTTACAATGTTTGATCATTTCAATAATTTTGTTTCGAATGGGGAAATCCTTTTAAAGAACTCATAAAATTAAAAAAAAACATTTATTTTGGCCTTTCACCCTTATGCAATGCATGTAATGAATGCATATATATAAGAATAAGTGTAAGGATAGAATTAGTGTAATATCAAAAACAAAGTAATATGAACTAATAAAGAAAAGATAAAAAAAGATGATAAATGAACTAGTATCAACAATAAAAAAATTAATATGGCAAGATTAAAGGTTGCCTTAGATAAATTTATTAGGGCGCTATGATGCTTTTTAAGGCAAATGGGATGGCCTTGTTTCTAGTGATGATGTTTGTACATCATCGCCTAGTCTACATGTTTAAACCATGTAGTCTAGGCCTCAGAATGCCATGCAAAGTAAAAAAAAAAAAAATCATATTATGAATGATAATAAACATTCATCATCATTTAATATCTAGAATAAAAATAACAATAACTTCTAAAGTGAAGTTAAAATCTTTCCATAAGCAGCGGTGCCAATTCATGATCACCTAATTTGTATGCTGAGAACATAAAATAGAAAGGAAAAGGATGAAAAGTGTTCCCTTGTGTGTTCCTAATTCAATACCCTCTAAAATCAGGTATGGCTTTAATAGGGTAGTTAGCATGGTCCATTATTTGGATTAGACCTCTAAACAAGTTCTTAAATTACTCATTAAGTCTAGAAAGAACTGACTGGGTACCCTAATTTCTTAGTCATTATAGGTTTATGTCAGAAAGGGTTCAATTTGAGTGGGAGGATCTTCCATGCTTGTAACAAAACTAACATCTCAGGTAAGTGTAGATATTTACACCTGGTAGGTTTTTCACCCACTAGACAGAGGCTAGCACCTCAGAAGGCAGAGCTACTTCACCCATTCCTAAAATATTTTGTTAACCATGCCCCCTCTATATGCCCGAATGAGAGTCTAATGTATATGCATGTGCAAAGTGTGTCTGGCAGAACATACAAACCTTTTATGACTCAAAATAAAACCTTATCCTAAACCCCTTGCAGAACTTATAAAAATCAATAAAAAGTTGGTAAAAAAAATGAACAATATAACAAAATTTCCTTATAAATAAAAAATATGAAAATCTTTTGTTTTGAAAACACTAGAAACTATAGTTAAATATTGGTTGAAATCAAATTAATCAAAATTTAGCTAACACAATGATTAATTTTATGAATGGCTCTCTAATCAATCCTCATCAAAGTTGCCAAGTTGTCACAACATGATCCGAATATAAATCCTGTCCAATCTGATTTAAATTAGTAGGTAACCCTTGGTCCTATATACCTTTTTATATCATTATTTTTTTACTTCTAGGGGCCATATCATTATTGTTTTTATCATTTTTAAAGGCTGAGTTGTCAAGATGAATCACTCACTCGTCTTAACCTTAAATAATCGTTATGAAACGACTATTTATCTTAGAGTCTCCACTAATCTATTTTTTTTAGGTAAGATTGGTCACCTATCGGAATTCGTATTTTGAGGATTACAATACCCTTAAAAGCAAACTCCGAGGTCTATGTGAATACCAAAAAGTCTGGGACCATTTACAATCACAAGTAAGGATCGATCCCTCTTGTGATGCCTAGTACTTGGTACCATATTAATGACATGTTAATTAAATTTTGATATTTATTCAATTTCAAAATTCGTTATTTAAGTATCATTCCCATTTTCCAAAATAAAATCTTATGACGCAAATTTATTTTAAACCAAATAATTTTTATTTTAAACCAAAGTTGAACACGCTTTTATTTTAAAATAATTTTTTAGTTTAGTATAACTTTTAATTTAAAATATTTTAGCCAATGTTCTAATAAACTTTCAAAATATTAAATTACTGAATACGAGCTTCAAGAATTAACAGGCATTTATAGTTTTCAAAATATTCTTATCCAATTAAATACACAATAATAAGATTTTCTTAAAAGGAATTCAAAAATTAATAAATTAATGACGTTAATAGGCCATTCAATTATAGAAAGTATAATATTAGATAAAATTATTTTTTATTAACTTTTAATAATACCTCTTTTGCCAAAAGTATTGTAACTAAACTAAAATATAAAATTTGAAAGTTGTCATAAACATGTTAAATTTATACAATTTTGTCAACATTAAAGGTGTTCAAGGGCCTTGTTGTGATCAACGACTCAATTGTTTTATATTTTTTCAAGGTCTAAATTGGACCTCACCCAGCTTGAAAGTCTAAATTTACTAATCATAAATTAATAAAAATAAAAATTTATTTTTATATTAATATTAATATTAATATATTTTTATAATTAAATTTAAATAAATATATTTTTTAAATTATTAAATAATAACTTATTTGAGGCCAACCTAAACTAAAAAAAAGCCTAGTTCTAAGTGTGCTTGAATCTATCAGATTAAGTGCATAGCCTAGCTCATAGATAAGTCTAATCAACATTTACATAAATTAATATTTTGCTTTCATGTAAAATATTCTTTTAATTATTTTTTTCTTATTTATACAACTGTCTAGGAAACACCAAATAAAAATAGTAGACATTTTATTTCACTAAAATGATGGTTAAAAACTTTAAATATGAGGGTATGTAGTATTCATTAGTGTTGTTCAATTTTATCTTTTATCAGATAATATTAATCCATATTTTTAAATATTTCATTATACTTTAGAAAAGTATAGATCGCCATTGGTATTACAATATAACGTACTTAATTTTATAAAAAATAAAATCAATACCCATCCATCAAATGGGATCAAAGCAAGAAGCGATTACAACTATGGTATGTTCATCCCAAAAAATTTTTAAAAAAAATTATGAAAAAATTATTTAATTTTTAATGAAAAACTAAACAAGTCAAAATAAAAATTACTCATTGAATAATCATAATAATATTTGTATCGACTTATAATTGTTGTCACCTAAAATCTTGAATGAATTTTGGAAACCTATTGTTTCAAACAATATATAAATATTTTGCCAATTGATATGTATTTTTAAAATGAAAGGAATACACATCCAATCATGGCCAAGGGAATTTCCCGTTATTCCCTCAATATTATTTTCTTGCTTTGTTTAATATTGTAAAATTATGTTTAAAAAAGTTAAAATTATTTTTTTAATATTTTAAAAGTATTTTTCATGATTTTATTTTTACTTTTTGATGTTTAAAAATATGTAAAAAATTAAATATTTAATGTTAAATATACGAAACTCAATAATTTTTTTTTTTTAAATATCGTGAAAACAAATGAGAAATATGTGGGGCTTCAGGGAAGAAGTTTTTGAGTGTGGCTTCCAAGGCATCAACGTGGAATAGCCTTGCAACTCATTGGAGTTAATGGTGGAAAAGTGGGAGACAAACTCCTAATTGGCTAAGGAACTTAAAAAACGAAAGAAACAAACAACAACCAAAGCCATCGTCTTCTTCTTTTTCAATGAAAGTTTTGACGATATATAAATATATGTATATATATATAAGCAATCTCCAGTATAAGAATAATATTATATATATTTAGCATTTTAAAATTTGACAATACTTTTTAATAATAAAATTAAATAATTTTAAAGTTTTTAAATCAAATATTTTTATTATATTTTTAAACTTATTTTGTTCTAACTCAAACTTTTTTCAACAACAACACTGAATAAGGCAAAGATAAATTTGATCTGTTTAGATATGGTACAAAATTCGAGAAAAATATAACATGATTAATAAAATAAAAATAATATAGTAAATATGATATGATATACTTAAATATGATTAATTTTATACGTTTAATTTGAATGTTATGCTTATATTTAAAATTATAATAATATATTTAATAATTTATGTTATATTTATATTAAAACGATTGATAAAAAATAAAATATAAAAATATAGTAAATATACAGAAATTATGAAATTTACTTACAATTAAAAAAAAAGAATTAAACAACTCCAATGGCTGTCGTTTTAAATGTAGTCTGTTGCATTTTTGCTTGTCATTGCGTGATAAACTCCTTTTCCTTCTTGTCCTGCTTGCTTGCTTTGTCGATTCCGAGTACATAGATTGTCATCTCGGATGCACACAATCGACATTGATCTTTTTTTAATTTTTTTTTTTTTTTTTGTTTTGGAGCAAATTTATCACAAACTTGAAATTTCTATTGTTTTTACTTTAAAAAATTGAATCTAATTCTTTCAATAAAACGTTGCACGTATTTATTACATTTGATTATAGGTTCAGGTGCCGGTTTTTTTTATTATAAAATTCTAGAAATGGTTAAAAATATATATAATATCAATGGAAACAATATTAATTTAATAAATTTTATAAATAAAAAGTTAAAGTTCTAGATTTAGAAAATTGATAAATATTTAGATAAGCATAAAATGCATTGGTCATGTTTTCCATAAGGTTGCATGAAATTGACATATAAATATTAAAGACACAAAATTTTATGCGTAATGTATATTAGTATTGTTTATTTTATATTCAGATAAAAACTAGATAGAAAGATCCGATTCCAATCTACATACACAATGTGAACTGGGGTATGTAATTATATAACATTAAATTAATATTATATATTTGAAGAAAAATCACCTAATATATTGTCAGTGAAAATTAAAATTTTCACCAGTAAATTTAGTACAATGGTGCATAGTCTTAGAAGTTATAATAATAATATATATATATATATTTGATATAACAACAAGTATTTATCAATTTCTTAAGATAGCTTATAAAATAGAAACTCTATCAATGGTTGATAAAGCGTACTCCATATTTCAATGATTTTTTTTTTTAAGTTTTTATGATATTTTAGTGCCCAATCTATAAGTTATACTTATAATGTTACTGAATTTGATATCAATAAATAAAATAATATTAATTTGATTAAAAAATTACATAAAAATTAAATTTAAATTATAATAATAAATTTAAATTAAAGAAATTTAGGCCTTTTAATTTTAAAAAAGTACTGAAAACCTATCCATCTGTTTTCATATCTCTTAAGTTAGAAAATTACTAGTCACGAAAAATCATTCATTAAATAAATAGTTTATAGGTCTGACAAATTGTTATATATGCGAAAGAAAAGTATGGACTGCTAAGTTTTATTTTTGTTTTCAATATTTTGATAGGTGGGCTAAACTAAATAAAAGTTCCGAGGAAAGTTCAAACCCTAAAATTGGAAAAAGAAAAAAAATAAAAAGAGGGGGGGCGGGGGGAACGGTGGCAACTGAAGGAAACGGCTATTAAAAGCCCACTTGCACCAGAACATAAATTCATTGGGCCTCATTTAACCGCCCAGTCCTCATTTTAGCTGTTTTTAATTCGATTCTTTTTTTTGCTTTCATCTGGGAATTAAAGCAGTACCATTCGGATATCGATTTTATCAATCGGTACGTATCGATTTTGATATGTAACGATATTGGTAATAATTGATTTCGCTTCGGTATTAATTTCGATCTGTACTGACTGTACCAGTAGGTATCAGCCTATTTCAGTAGCACCAGCCGAAAATAGCTGTACCGGCCGGTAAATAATATAAGCTTGTAAAAAAAAGTTAAACTAATATTGATCTTAAATTTGATGAATATTATACATAATTACTCATAAATTTGATGAATCTTAGACATAATTACTCATAAATTTAATGATTATTAA
>JBBYHO010000002.1:2966093-2979976 GCA_038382025.1 Adansonia gregorii
TCATCTATAAAATCTTTGGTAGAATTTTCTCAAATTTTGAACTTCAAAATTCTTTAAATTTTCCTATTAAGTACCATAAAATCAATTTTAATTGTATAAACACAAAGAGTCAACGAGCCATATTTGCTTATATTTATTTTAATAGGTAAATTAAATGAGGATGGTATAGCAATGATATAATGAAACCTCTAATATACAAATATGGATAATCAATTCAAACTAATGAAATACATCAAAATGTCTTTCATCTTTATGACACTCTTAACAAGGCACTTTAGGGCATGGCATGAACCATACAAAAGTGGATGAATGATCTAGAGAGTATTCACCACTCCAAGTGACATCGGAGATGTATCTCATTTGTTCTTGGCTTTAATTAACTTGATAAAGCCATTGGCCTATGCATGATGAATTTAGGAGAAATTATTTCTCTAAATTCATGAGGTTAACCAACAGTTGCAGGAACTAATATGGATTGATACATGAGTAGACAATGCACCATGCTTATGGTCTTTCCTAGATATTTGGTGTAGGGACTGAAGCATATTGAGAGGCTAGTTACCAAAAGGTTTCCTAAGAAGACATATTAACTCTTCCTACGTATTGAACGGCCATGATGCCCTACTAAAAGCCAATCTTGGTCCATAAATATAAATACACTTAATTGGTTAATTTTATTTATTGTCTTTATAAGTGAAACCTATTGGGTTACACATAATAAGATGATCTATTGAACTGAAATTGGGATTTAATTATGACTTCATTAAATTAATAATAGAATGAAGAGGACTTAATTGAATAAGTTCAATTAAGAATAATTTACGACATAAATTAGATTATGAAATATAATTAGAAATGTCTTAATGTGGCAATAAAGATAAGAATCTTATCATGATAATGTTTATTTGTAAACATGGTTTTAGAGTATTATTAAATAAAGCCAAAAAATTGTATTTGCAAAATTAAATAATTATTTGATAATTATTTAATTAATTATTTAATATTATTTTTATGAAGCAAAAATTATTTTACTTGGGTTATAAAAGTTAATTATGAATTAAATTATCTAACATGTAAATTAAGGGGTTGGGCTAAAAGCCCTAATTATCAAATCAAGAAAGTTTAGTTATGAACTATTCTAAGTTAGGCTTGCTAATGGGCTTGGCACATGGAATAGCTATCTTTGGTGTGCTATTGGGATAAAATATTAATATGTAATTGATTGGGCCCAATCTTGGACAAGCTAATTAAAATAATTTTAATTAGGCTCTAAGAAACACTCTAAGTTGGCACCACTGTTAGGGCATGTTTAATAGGTCTGGGTCATTCATTAAGCAACTAAACCTAGTCAATAAAGCCTATGTATACAATGTTATGTCTTTTTAGAAGGATTTAGCTATCAAAAAACCCTCAAAAAACCTTAAATCTCCCTAAAATAATGTTATCCCAAACTTCAGCTTCTCTAAAGCCCCTTTTGAGTGGATTAGCATTCTAGGTGACTTCAAAGTGTTTTTAATCACAACAAAGGTAGAAAATGTATTTTATATCCTAGTGGAATCGACCAGAATTAAGAATTGTAATTTTTTAAGTTGTTTATTGGCATCTATACAAAATAGCTACTTTTCTAAAGGTGCTTCTGCGTAAACGTGGTTTCTGAGTGATTTGAAATTGTTTTTGACCATAAAGAAGGTAGAAAATCAATTTCATACCCTAAAAGAATCAGCCAGAACTAAAAGTTAGGATTTTTAGAGTTATTTACCTGCATTACAGAAAAATAACTAGTTCTATATAGAGCTATTTGTTTCTTTTTCTCTTTGGTTTAATAGGTGTGGGAATGGTTCTCGGATCACTTCAGATCTAAACTTGTTGACTAAGACCTTTTGGTTAAGGCTTAAGAAGCCTTATGGCTGGCACTAAAAAAACCACTAGACCTCATGAAGGCTCTAATAGGCATTTTTATTGCTCATCGTTAAGGCCAAACACTTGGGCTACTTTTGGCCTCAAGAAAATATCATAGTAATCAACCCATGGTGTGGCTGTGTAAAAATCAACACATTTAGAGTTATGAGTCTCTAAGTAGGCATGATTTTTATAAGAGCTAATTTCTATGTTGCAATTTGATCACATGTACATCTCTTCCTAAGATCCTAAGAAATCCATGTGTTTTTTTGTTTAATTCTGTTACGTAAGTTTAATTGTAATTAAATTTTTTAGGCTTGTATCGATATACATGAGCTTGTGATTTCCTTTCACTTAAATGCCCAATGTCTTAGTGTAATTCATTTCTTCCATCATATGTCTTAGAATTGGCAAGAGTATGGTTCAATGTCTACGCTTAATCCATTCCATATTAGTATGCAATCCCTATGCTTTAACTCCATAATTAGTATTGCCTTGGTTGAGGCTTTTGAGTTAACGAAGGCTAGGTCAATGTGATATATGTCCTTTTAAATCACTTAGGGTGATGAATCTTCTCTAGACCACTCATAAGATATTGATAACAATTATTCAAAATAAATCTTATGGATAAAGAAATACCTCATTATTAATAATAATAAATATAATATTTACTACATGAAATCTCTAAATGCTAGTGTATTACAAGCTAATATAATTTGCTTATAGGGAATACATTAATGGTGGAAAGCTTTAAAATACCCTCACCTTGACTTTGAAACATTGGCTAACCACTTGATTGTAAAAGGCCAACTTTCGCTTAGCAACAGACACACATCGACCAAATCTTCGAAACAAAACTCTCCATTTTCATAGCTCTCCTTAGTAACCTTTAAAAGCCTTTCAAAACCCTCATTTCCTATTCATCTTCCCTACCAAACTGCTCTCTATGCATAGAAACATCTAATAGCTCATCTCTATTACTTTTTCTTGCTCACTTATAGGAAGCGAAGGAAAAAAAAGAGCCAAAAAACCAAAAAAAAAAAACCATAGGAAGGTAAAAATCACAACTTTAAGTTGTGCGAATAAAAAGAGTTTTACAAGCTTTGATGGTGTATTTTCTACCTTTTTCTCTTTATTTATTTACATCAAATGTACTTTATGTTGTTTTAGCTAACCATCTCCATAAAACCAGAACCTTGCTAGGAAAGCATAAATCTTTGAGTTTGGTTCGACAGTACCTAAAGCTTATGACATTTTAATGATGCTATGGTATTGATTGAATGCTTAAAAAATATTATTTTTCTTTGCTTATATTAGAACAACCACTGTTACATTGACATATGACATTTTCTCCATCATCCATGCTGAGTCCTTGATGATGCATTGATATTTCAAGAGGTTTTGATGTTCTCTTAAGCTTAATGGTGTTTTGTGTTGGCTTGATGACATAAAGATCATGTTTTTCATTCTACAAAGTCTTCCATTGAGTTCACCATGCCATAAAAATAGTTCCTTTCATGTTCATATCATCTTCCATGTTATTAAAATATGTCCTTGAATGTTCATGCATTATTCATACATTTGTTTTTGCATTTTTAATATATTCTCCTTGTTAAAATGTTGTTTTGTTAGTGCTCTAGTACATTTTTGCCACTTGATGACATGTTTGGATGCTCTACGTGATTGAAAATGCTTTCTTAATGCCTTGTATCTATTTTGTTTTTTTGCCATGTTTAGTTTTTGGAAAATCTCCCCAAATTAGGCTCACATAACCTCTAATAAATGAGATTAATGTTGGCTTGAGTTTTTCCAACAAACCACTCTTGCAAACCTTATGGAAAAATTAAGCATTTTATGTTCGAATTCATGGATGAATAAGGCAAAATAAAATGTGTATGCAGCTTTAAAAAAAATTCAATTTACAACATGTTTATCCAAGTGTTGAGCCTTGGTGTCATGATTCCATTTGCCCAATTCAGTGGGACTTTGAATGGACTCATGATGCCATTGCCATAGACCCTAATTGTCAAACATTCATACATCAAACACCTTGAAATTTGTCTAGAGAAACCTAAATATAAAATTTCGTTATTTTGGTGTTGGCAACATTATGTCCCCAACTTGAAAAATTATTTTCAAAAACCTAGACAACTTTTTTTTAGATTTGTTTGATTTTTCCTCTTGAATGGCATTGAATAATATTTCCAACGCTCTCTCTTTTACACCCAGATGTGCTCAAGCGAGGGAGTTATGATTTCTTGAATCTTTGTGGTCTAGAACCTAAGAATTTCTAAATTTTGTTTAGGCCACTTTGGTTGGCCAGATTATTTTTATGGAATTTCAAAATATCTTTCCTAAAAACTACATAAATCACCTTTCTAGAAAGGTATCATTAACAATTTAGTGATTCTGAATGAGTCTATGATGATTTTTCAAAGTTTGCTGCACCCTTTTGCTTACACGTATTGTCAGTGTTGAATCAAACCTAAGTTTAAAATTATTTCCTCCTACAAAATAATTTTTTATGTTTTTTGAAATATTTTTATATAAATTCTTGTCAAGTTACCTCGGTATCTCATTTCCACTTGATACCCTAGGATGAGTGCAAAATAATTTCAAGAAGGCGGACAGTGCAATGTTGTCCCTTGTTTTTAGCATTAAGTAAAATTAATCTATTTCCCCGAATGCCCTTTTCAAGGCATTTAGATGCCTTGGAATGAATCGAGTTGATTCCCTAATGGAGTCATGTGTTATAATACAGGCCCTAGCATGCTCGAATCAAGGTCAAACACCTTTTAGAATTAATTTTCTTTTATTTAAATTATTAACTTTATTCTTTTCAAACCTATCTTTTCATCAAAAAAAATCCAAAAGCGTCTCATTTTTCTAAATTTACCCAATCTCCACTGCATATGGATTTTTTAACCCTGATTTCAAAATTTTTCAAAAAATAAATTTTTTCTCTCTCAGGTCATCCTAGATTTTTCTAATCAAATCCTTGATTTCCATGCCTTAAGTGACCAACGAGTACAAATGGGTCTCAAAATTGTTAATTTGGTTATTTCTAAATAACTGAAGATAATTACGAGATACCTCTCAATCGTTGCTCCTTTTTATGCTTTTTGTGTGTTTATTTTATTAAAGATTTATTACATTTCTTTATGTCTTTCTAACACATTTCCTTTGTTGGTGTTTTGCATTCATGTATTTAATTAAATTTTCAAAAATTATCAAGATAATATTTCATATCGGTATCCCTCCAATGCTCGATATGGAATACACTTTTTAAATTAAATCCAAAAATATTTTAACCTTACGTTTCACTATTCCTCCGAGCTACATAATGGTATCAAATTTTTATTACAAAAACTGGATTTATTATTTTCAAAATTCATGCATCATGAAAAGAAAGTATATACAAATAGTAACATAACAAAAATTGAAAAAATCGGGACTGACATATTATATGGCCAAAAGGTACTAATTCAGGGCATCATAAGGGTGCTAGTTCTTTCCCACGTGTAACCAACTCCCGAACCCTCCTATCAAACTCTAAAACACATAGAATATGAAATTGAATCTTTGAGTTTTGTAACTCAAGATTTTGATTTTAACAGGTGTTCGATCATATCTAGCCTACATGAAAATGATGACTTGCTAACTCTATAAAAATAGAGTTATTTAGTCTCATTATATGTATTAAATCAGCTAAGTCTTAGAGATTTTTATTTAGATTTTATTTATTTTTAGTAGATTTTAAATTAGTTTTATTTAATTTCCTTATATTTAAATTAGTAATTTAAATGCTTTTCGTATTTTTGTAGGTCAAATGTTAAAAGAGTTTCCAAAAGTGCAATAACTTAATAAAAAAGCAAAATAGATCTAGCTTGGCAGTTTCTAAAAATAACTTGTTCAAGCTATTTGTTTGCGAAGTTGCTCTCTAAGGTTTTAGCTATATATAAGACTTTTAAAGTTAGAATTAGTGATATGCCAGAGACTCTATAGTTTTATTTTTCTCTAGTTTTCAAAAAAGGACAACAGCCATCAGGATTTTGATATTGGAGAAAGAGTGAAGAAGTTGAAGACCGAGACTTAACAACTTTTATTTTTCCTTTTCCCTTAATTTTTTTAACTCTTTATTGTAATGTATATGATAGTGAAACTCTAGTGTATTTTGTTTTATTTAATTAATATGAACTAAGTTTTTTTTTTTTTTTTTGCAATTGCAATGGAACTCAATTTGTAGTTTGGATTAGTTTATTCTTTTATCTTGATTTGATAATATTTGAGTTATTTGTTCGATCTTGTTAATGCTACTGATTGATTAACCACCAATTAGATTGATTTGGTAACCTTAATGAACTTGAAAAAAAGAATTTTGTGTTTAGACTAGGATTAAATGACACATGTTTCATATTTATTTATTAGGATGAATTGATCTACATGTTGATAGAAATATATGAACATGTCATATGTAACCAAATTAGAGTATAAGCCTAACGACTTTCTTTTAATTCAATTTGCATAGAAATATTGTAAATTAATTAAAAGAGATATTTTTATAAGACCATCAAAAGATACTTATAAATAAATTAGAACTCTAGGTTAACAACTCATTATCATTAGTCAAGCTAAGAGGTTAAAATAGGTTCAAGTGAAGTGTTAAGAAAAATTATAATCCTAAGCTTTTATTATTGATTAAGTAAACCGAATTTAATTTTTTTGTTTTATTATTTAGTTAATTTTAGTTTAATTTTAATTTTCTTTTACAATCTTTTACTTTGTTGTTTGGATAACATTAAATTATTTTAATTTAGTAATTAGTGAATTTTGTACAATTTCTCATGGTAACGATAATTTACTTCATCCTTATATTACTTGTTTACAATATGTGCACTTGTGTGGAAATCCGACAACACAACTTTAAATTTTCAACCACTCCATGGTGGCCTTTAAAGATTAGTTAGACGAGCGATTCATTTAACAATCCCCCCAATCCAGTTACAGGAAGTGCACTTTTCTTCTCTCACACTATCACACTGAATAAAATCCTAAGCAAGGGATATCTTAAGTCGAGTGTGTCTCATCCCACTGTCACAGTAAAAGCACATTGTAACAATGGTATATAATTAGGAATGCAATCCCTGGTCTTTAGTTATACGACTCTAAGATTAATAATTATGTAATTAATTTATTCAGTATAAAATATTTAATTACATAGATTATTGGAGCTTAATTATTTATTTCCTCTTCAGTAGCTTTACATAATTCCTTAATGGATGGTTAATGATCGAGTTACCTGAAGTGGGTAAATTCTTAACATGGTGAAATGCATGCCGAGTACACTCCTATTTTAGAGGTATAGGCGTCTTCTTCAGTAAATAGTAAAAAGATAATTTTTTATTATTTATTTAGTATATATATTTAATTTACGTAAATATTTATTTAAGACAATAGTTAGTAATTTAAATTAATTATATTTTCTTTTGGTAAATATAAGAACTAATTTAAATTAAATAGACATTGATAAATTAATTAGTTAATTATTTAATTAATTTAATATCTAGATAATTTCGTTTAAATATTTATATATAAATTAAATATAGATAATGGCCTAAATGAATATTAACTAGAAAAATTATCTTTTTTGTTTTATCTTGGATTAAAAAGAGTTTTACTATATTCCCATTTTAATTTTTTTGATAATTATAACATAGTTATCCTATTTAAATATGGTTGCCATGATCTTATTTGAACTAGGATTGGATTTATGAAGTATTATTTGAGTAGAATAAATTAAGAGTTTAGTTTGAATTAAAATTAGAATTCAAATTGAACCTAGTCATCTTGCTAAATATATCCGGCCGAATTCATGTCTACATTCATAAAAGGCTGGCCAAATTTTGTAGGCACTATCCCAATGATAAAGAGGAAGTAAATCTCTTTCGCTTATCCTACTTATGTTGAATAACCACCAAATTACCTAATACAAAATATAAGCTAGAGCTTTGGGTTTCAAGTTTGACCATTGATGCCAACATTAGGGTTTATTGCCATACTCTCTTGTGGTAAAAGATCAATAACTCAAGGTGATCTTGAAAGAGAATCAAGTTGTACAATCAGAGTTGATTGAGATAAGAAACGCCTATAAACTCCACCATCTGAGAATTAAAAAATATTGAAGAAAGCTAGTTGGTTAAAGCTTTCATATAGATCTTCCCCTTACAACCTTGGACAACGTGCTTGGATAAATAGCTAAAGTTAGTTGATTGTGATAAATTTATTATATATAGCAACACGATTAAGATCAGTCAAATTTAAAAAAAATTTTAAATTCTGCTACAACATGTTAAGATTTTTCCTACAACGAGCTTGGTGTACAAGTTATTATGGTTACGAAATTACTCCGAGACATCACTAGGCTGACCTATGAGTCTTGTATTGTTATTTGAGTTCTTAATTTGAAAGATCTATTAGAAACCATGCAAGATGATCTTGTTTATGGAGTCTCAGTATTGTTAGTTTACTACTTTTTCAACTGTTTGTTTACTACTTCTATTACTATTTATTTAATTTGATTAAAAATTTTTAATCAATTCATTATGGACAAGAGACTACCTACATAAAGCATGAGGTAAGGGCATTTTAATCTTTTCTACATGTACCATGGAGTAGGTCTAGGTACTATGCTCAGCATTCTCCATTTCCATTGGCTAGAGCAACTAAAGTGGTGGAACAAACTACCATATGCAATCTATAAAAGGAGAAAAGCCAACCTAACCTTGATCAAGCCTCATCTTGTCATGAAAATGTCTCATTTCCTAGCTATTTGGGCCCCAAAATTAATTAGACCCAATCTTAAACCCAATAGTAAGGCTTAGTATGAATTTAAGTGATGTTTGGAACTAAAAACGTGGCCTAACTCTTATTTTGAATCAATATTGCAAAGGGAAGAAAATGTCATGAATCAGCAAAAATAGCCCAATATACAATGCATTGGACAAATGTATCGATGCATTAGGCATTTTAGCCTAATTGTATCGATACATTACGTCCCAAAATTCATAACTTAGCTATTGCCAAGCCTTATTTCGATACATTGGAAAATGTGTCAATACACTAAGTGAATGTATCGAAACATCACTTTTCGGTATCAATACAACCCAAGGTTTCTTAAATTTGGTGAGGCCACAGCCACGTATCGATAAATTAAGGATTTGTATCAATACAAGAAGTTGAAAAAGTGGATTTGGCTTAGCTTTGGCTCCTCAAACATTTCAGAATGATGGGGGATGAATTCATGCTTGCTATTGACCTTAGTGATGCCTTATGACGCTTGTTTGGAGGTCCAGACAAAATTGAGTGTCTATATGAACAAACAAAACATTTGAAAACTTACATTAAATAAATTATTAGTGTATCAAAATTTATATAATTATATAATATCTTAAATACAATTTTGACATTGAAAATATAACACAAACATGATTACATATGACACAAAATTGAAAGTTATTTGAATATTGTCAATCAAACCTAACTATATCAAACATAGCATGATATACTTCACAAACACAACATAGGAAAATAATTAAAATATAATATGACATGAAAAATGATACTAATATAACATGAATAGATAAATATGTCAAAATTTAAATTAAATAAATAATTAACGTGTCAAAATTTATATAAACATATATCACTTTAAACATTGTTCTGATATAAAAAATAACATAAACATGAGAACAAGTGGCACATTTGGAGTTATTTGAATAGCATTACTTAGACTTGATAATTTTAAACACGACACGATCATACAACAAAAATACAACATAGAAAAATAATTAAAATATAAAACAATACAAAAAAATGACACGAATATATGTCAAAACCTATATGTAACAGATTATTAATGTGTCAAAAATTATATAAATATATGAAGTATCAAATTCAATTATGATATAAAAAAATAATACAAATATGATACAAATATATAAAATAAAAAAATTAAGTAAAATTTAAAAATAGGAGTAATCTTAAGACTACTTTAATATAATCTATAAAGATATAGATGTATTTTTTGCCAATTTTAAATTTTTTTTATTTCTTCAATTATGGATAGTTTAGGTGAAGTTGCAAACCCATATAAGATATTATCCCTATTTTAATATCATAATTAGACCTATTCATGATCATGCGAATATGTTAGATTTTTATATAATTTTTTTAATTCGAGCTAATCAAATAAAATTATTATAAAAATATTTTTTAAATTTTTTAATAATTTATAAAAATAATTTATATTTTAAAATCAAAATTTAAAAAAAAAAAACCTGAAAATTTTTCGATGCCCCCCCTCTAATTGTATCTTTAGATTTATGCTTGGCAGTTGGCTGGTATGAATCAGTGTCACAGAGCATAGCCATCCATGGCCATGCTTACGAACCTCAACCCGGCGCCTTCATCATTTTCAAAATTTATAGAAATCAAGAAGTGCATCTTTGAGGGCTTTACCTCCATCAGTCACCTTAAGCATGTTCACGCAGCGCTTTTCCGCTTTGGCCTTCACCAACACAACTATCTTGTAAACCTGATTTTGAAAGCTTCCTTTCATTTCAGTCAAACCGACTACACTTACCTTATCTTCCGTCAAACCAAACAACCCAACGTTTTTCTCTGGAACACAATGATTCAGGGTCTTGTTTCCGGCGATTATTTTTTCGATGCTACCCAGTTTTACGCTTTAATGCGTGCCCAAGGCTTCTGGCCCAACAATTTCACTTTCCCTTTTGTTCTCAAGGCCTGTTCCAGGCTTTTGGATTTCCAGTTAGGAGGGAGAATCCATGCTCTCGTTGTCAAACTAGGATTTGAGCGTGATGTCTTTGTTAAGACAAGTTTGCTTTATTTGTATGCGAAGTGCGGATATTTGGATTACGCACGTAGGGTGTTTGATGATATTCCCATGAAAAATGTTATTTCTTGGACAGCCATGATTAGTGGGTACATAGATGTTGGACGGTATAGAGAAGCGGTTGATTTGTTTAGGAAGTTAATAGATATGGGTTTGAGGCCTGATGGTTTCAGCATTGTTAGAGTTCTGTCAGCTTGTGCTCACTTAGGGGATTTGAATAGTGGAGAGTGGATTGACAGATGTATAACACAATTTGAATTGAGCAGAAATGTTTTTGTGGCGACTGCTTTAGTTGATATGTATGCTAAGTGTGGAAACATGGAGAAAGCGCGTTGTGCTTTTGACGGAATGCCTGAGAAGGACATAGTTGGTTGGAGCACTATGATTCAAGGCTATGCATCTAATGGACTCCCAAAAGAAGCACTAGATCTCTTCTTCCAAATGCAGAAAGAGAAGTTGGCACCTGATCGTTATGCTATGGTTGGAGTTCTTTCTGCATGTGCCAGATTAGGAGCTCTAGAAGTAGGGGACTGGGCTAGCAAATTAATGGATGCAGATGAGTTTTTGTCTAACCCTGTATTAGGTACAGCATTGATTGACATGTTTGCAAAATGTGGGAGCATGGCTCAAGCTTGGGAAATCTTTAAGAGGATGAAAGAGAAAGATGTAGTAGTTTGGAATGCTGCAATATCTGGGCTTGCAATGAATGGACACGTTAAACCCGCATTTGGTCTTTTCGGCCAAATGGAAAAATCAGGTATTCTGCCTAATGCGAACACTTTCATGGGCTTGCTTTGTGGCTGTACTCATGTTGGTCTGGTTGACGATGGTCGCCAGTATTTTCACAGCATGAATCGTGTCTTTTCTTTGATTCCTACTATTGAGCATTATGGATGTATGGTGGATCTTCTAGCCCGTGCAGGTTTATTAGATGAAGCTCATCAGTTGATCAAAAATATGCCAATGGAGCCTAATTCTATTGTTTGGGGGGCATTGCTGGGTGGATGTCGCCTGCACAAGGATACCCAGTTAGCAGAATATGTGCTACAGAAACTCATTGAATTAGAACCATGGAATTCAGGAAATTATGTTCTCTTATCAAACATATATTCAGCAAGTCATAAATGGGATGCTGCTGCAAATATTAGGTCAATCATGAATGAGAGAGGAATACAAAAAGTACCAGGGTACAGTTGGATTGAAGTAAATGGGGTTGTTAATGAATTCCTTGTGGGTGACAAGTCTCACCCCTTGTCAGATATGATTTATAAAAAACTTGGCGAATTGGCCGAGGAACTTAAAGCAGCTGGTTATGTTCCAACGACAGATTATGTGTTGTTTGACATAGAAGAGGAAGAAAAAGAGCATTTTCTTGGTTGCCACAGTGAGAAGCTGGCTATTGCATTTGGTTTAATTAGTACTAATCCATTAGATGTGATTCGAGTTGTTAAAAACCTTCGTGTATGTGGTGATTGTCATGAAGCCATAAAGCTTATTTCAAGGGTTACAGGAAGAGAGATAATTGTTAGGGATAATAACAGATTTCATCATTTCATTGGTGGTTCATGCTCATGTGGAGACTACTGGTGAAATTAAATATAGGCAGCTCTATAAGAGGTAAGCGATAAAGAAACTTACACTTCATCAGTTTTTGTTATATTATGTCATAGTATCAGAAAATTGAATGTCATTTATATGCTAAATTGGGAAGATAGGAACGCCGATGAGCATTGAAGTTACCTCTCCATTAAAAGGTGAACTGTATCTTTTTGGTTATTGTCTTAACTTTTCCAATTGAATGGCTGGCATACGGCTGATTCTAGTTGTAGGAGTGTTGAAACTTGAAACTGATTAGCGCATCATATGTTTATGTCTCTTCAGTAGAAGAATGGGTTTGTGAGCAGCGTCCTTTGTATGTTTATAATGGAAGTTACCCTACTTTCTAGGACTGTGGGGTCCAGTAGCAGAGGATCTTAATTGTTTTAGATGCTTTGCATACTTGTTTATTAGAGCATTTTGGAATGGCAGATGCTGAGTTGATTTATGTAGGTAAATGATTGTCCTTGCTGTTGTGTTATGGTGTTGGGGAGTCTGCCTCCATTGCATTATTTCGTCCGATCAAAGGAAAATGGTTGGATAGGACAGGTGATGTCTATAAGAGGCTGAGGCTTGCTTGAGATTCCTTTTTTTTTTCCTCTTAATATTAACATTGATTTTAAATTTTAGTGTCCATTTAAATTCTTCCAATAAACTTGTTAATATATGTATGAATTTCTATGAGTAGTACTACTTTGTTTTTTTTTCTTAACTTGGAATGATTACTCGATGGCGACCTAATTTTCAGTTGAAGAATTTCTGGTTAAAACGTTTGTACGTCAGTTAATTGCCGAAATAAATACTACGAGTCAGTCTTCTTTGAAAGATGTGAAATTACATTAAACCTGCTTCATTAAGTGAAATTACATTAAACCTGCTTCATTAAGCAACTTGGATGGGATTGGCTGCTGCATCTGCTAATGCTATGCACAAAATTGTAGACTGATAATTTAGAGATTCTCTCTAACTTCTGTTGGCAGCTCAGACCGCAATCACAAAGCCCTCTCTACTGTAATTTCTGGAAGTGCTTTCATGGCTTTACCACAGTATTTAAAGTTGAATTTAAAATAAAAATATATATATTTTAAATGATGAATCTCATTTAATATCCATTTTTTTGTGGTTGCAATTTTAAAACTGTATTTTTATAATTTATTTCAAAATTTTCTGAAAATTTAATGATAGAAAAGTATTTCGTAGAATATTTTCTGTTTTGTTTTCTCATGAATTGTTCTTTTGGGTGATCGATGTTGTCGGTTTTCATTATATAAGTGCATGTATAGCTAACAAGTAATATAGTAATAAAGTAGAGTATTGATCCTACAGGAAATTGATATTAAATTTATTAAATACTAAAATTAAAATAGTTTAATCTTATTCAAACAAACGATTAAAAATTATAAATTAAAAACTAAATAAAAATAATATTAAAACAAATAATAAATGGGAACAATTCAGGATTATAATTTTTTTC
>JBBYHO010000002.1:3000782-3015034 GCA_038382025.1 Adansonia gregorii
CTAAATTAAATTATTTATATTTTTAAACTTAGTAAAAGAAAAATATTAAATTAATAAAGATTAAATTTTAAAAAAATATTTTAAAAAATAAATTATAAAAAAATATAGATGGGTTTAAATGGACTTGGACTGTCTACTTACAAATATATGCAGGCTTGAGCAAAACTATAGGCCTATATTGGCCAAGCGTAGAAAAATATGTTTAATGTTAATATCAAGCTTAGGCCAAGCCTGAACTTGGCTCAGCCCATGAGCATCCCTAGATACAGACGTTGCTTGATAATATATACTAATTTTTAAGCTTTTTTGTTTTGTTATGTTACCTTTATATTCTAATCTATTATGACTTTCATATTTTTTTAATTTACCTTATTATTTTGTTATACTAATATTAATCTCTAATTATCATTACTTGAAATAACAATAATATAATAAGAATTATATTCAAAAAAAGTACTTAAAATTTCACTAGTAAAATATATAAACTCTCAATATTCAATAAGCTTAACTAATTAAATTAAAGAAAATATGATAAATGAATAATAGACCCCATTGACAATATTTTCAAATCTCATGATATGATTTAATTTTTAATAAATTATTACTTCATTATGTATAAAATATAAATTAAATTTTTAATATTTAATTAAATTATAAAAAATATTAAAATAAAAATGATAAGTAAAGTTTTTGTTTTATAAAAAACTATTTAATTATAATTTCATCATTTTTATTTTTAGTAGTAAACTCGAATTTGAAGCAATCTCAGATTCGAATTTTTGAGTTTTTAATCAGATCAAATTCAATTTAAATTCAGACTTGAAATTTTTTGGATTACTTTTTAATTCAAGTCCATTTTACCATCTCTACTTTCGAGGATCCTTCACCAATTACTTGAAGAAAATTAAATTCGATAATCCCTATATATGGTGTTTGTCTATCATGTTAATTGTTAATAAATATGCTAAACTACTAAAAAAATCCCTAAATGATATCATTTTACTCAAATAAACTCTTATACTTTTATGATACTCTAATAAGCCTTTATACTTTTATTTATATTTAAATAAACTTTTATTTCAAATGAAAGTGTGAATTATATTAAAAATTTATTTAGGTATACATTAAAATTTATATATTTATTTGAGTGCAAATTTAAAATTACGGGTTAATTAGAGTCCAAATTAAATATTAAAATTTATTTGACTACAAAAAAATATAAAAGCTTTTTTTTTATAAAATTATGAAGTTCAAAAACTTTTTTATTATATTAACATAAATACAACATAAATTATTAAATGTCAAAATTTTAATTTCTTTTTCTCAATTTAAATTTCAAGATGGTTAAGAACTCAAAAATTTTTCAACTTGATTCAAATTTTATAATGATTGAGAAACAAGTGTAATAACAATTGTTTCAAAAATAGTTCAAATTCAACTTCCCTGAATTAATTTTTGAAGTCAACAAATCATTCAGAAAGCCATGATAATCTTGCAATTAGTAATAGACCCAACCATGGAAAAAAAAATTCTCAACCCTAAAATTTTTAAAAATTAAGTACCCAAATAGGGAAATATATATAAATATATACACCTGAAAAAACCAAGTTCGAATCAACCAAATGTCAAATTTGTTTTCTCAATTTAAATTTCAAGTCTAAATTTAACAAAATTTATTTTCTCAATTTAAATCTCAAGTCGTTTAAGATCACAAAACAGCTTCTCAGACAATTCTATAATAATTAAAAATATTATTCTAAAAATAATTCTTCTCAATTGAAAATAATTTGAATTCACATTTTTTAATTAGTTTTAAAAATTCAATTACTCAAACAATCCATAGTACATGTGACTTGAATTTCCAGAATCATTCATAATTTCAAAGAGATTACAACTTAAATCGGAATAACCCAACATAAACTAATAGAAAATCAAAATTGAAAGAGCCATAAATGGTACTTGAATTCTTTACAATCCAACATGCTGCTTTAATAATAACGGTAAAAGGCTCAAAAAGCGCAACCAAACCAAAATGTATATTTTCTTACCTAGTAATGAAAATCCTTTTGCTTACTCTTTGACCATTGCATTGCATTTGCATGTGAGAAGAAAATGACTGCATTATAGACTAATTCGAATTTTACAAACAAATTTTGACTCTTATTCTCAATTTCGCATCATCTATTTTCCTTCTTTTGCTTTATTTTACTCACAAATTTTTTAGCAATTCAAACATTAAAAAAAAAAAACAAACAAAAGAATAGAAAAGATCTTCAGAAACAGAACCACCACACCCATTCAAGCAATAATATATGATATGGACTACATTCCAGAAATGCAACCAACTCATCAACTTATCAATAACAGTATGATCAAACCTATCGTTTTGGTTCACTTATATTCTTGCCCTCAAAGAATTCTCCCAACATTCGTTCCAGGTCCTCTGCTGTATACTTGACGTACTTCTGAGGATTCTTCCCATTCTCAACTAGAGGTCTGCAGTACATCAAAAATTCCAGAAATAAGAACAAGTTCGAATAGAGGACAGTACAGAATCTCAAAACCAACGAAAAATTTTGAGTTGCATTTAATTGAACATAGAATCATATATGAAACTAATCCAAGCATGGAAAATTATCTTCATTTTGAATGTAGTGACTTAAAAGATGAGGAAATCCATTATACATCAGTTTTGCCATCATTTTCTCAACTCGAAACTTTTGCCTCAAACCACATTCTTGCATCATTACAGCTGCATGGAAACAGAAGGTTGTAGCTTCCCAACAAGAAAATGAAACATTTATGCAAGCATAAATCCAAATCGACACAATCCTAAAACCACTGCAATATTGCTAAATGTGTATGAATAAGACTCCAAAATTGAGCTAAATACTAAAAAAGAGCCCTTGAAAATATCCCACTTTTTATAAGATGCCCTTATACTTTTATTGTAAAAAATAATCCATTTTCTTTCCCACTTTTTATAAGATGCCCTTATACTTTTATTGTAACAAATAATCCATTTTCTTTCGATTTGTATAAGCTCAATTTCAAATGGAAAGTTAGACTTCTATCACGGTCCATGCCAGTCGGATTTTTTTTTCTTGGATGATGACATGGCTTAACGATGAGGAAGAATTGAAATTTGAAAAAAAAAAATTTTATTTTTGACATGACCTAGTGACACAAACAAAACTTGAAAATTAAAAAAAAAAAAATCACTTAATCAAAAAAACTCTTCTTTGTTTCTTTCTTCCTTTCTTTCCTCCTGATTCTCACTCTTACTCCTTGACCTACATTTGCTTGACCATTATTCAAACCGGAACAGGCCAGCCATGCAATATCTGCGATTTGCCAAACCTGAGATTGGTAAGGACAAAAATGGCCTCAAAATTGGCCAGAATGGCCTAAATGAAACTGAATTTTCCAGCTAGATCTGGCCTATTCCAGGTCATTTCAACATGTTTTCAGACTGTATTCGGCTTTACTAATCCCAAATACAGTTCAATCAGGTTGATCTGACCAGATAATGTTTGGAACAAATCTGGCCAGGGGATAAAGGATTTTTTTTTTTTTTAATTTTATTATTGCACCTTTAGTCCCCATTAGATTAGGCCAACTTCCATGTGAAAAAAAAAATTAAAAAAAACACACTAACTAGTTGGCATTGTACATAGCAGAAGTCGGCCTTTTGCTTGAAAAAAGAGCTTACTTGGATACAAATCAAAGGACGAGCTTATTTGATACAACAAAAACAAGGGACTTAATATAAGAAATTTTAGGGGCTTTTTTAATATTTTAGTCTTGTTTAAATCAATATTAGGTTTATGAGTAATGCCAAAAACGTACCCAAAGCGTTTTAGAAATGATCTATAGGCCGGCAACAACACTTCAGCAACCGCAAGCCTAAGGGACTCCCTCAATTCTGTGTCCGGCACTGTCCATTGAGATTGCCTTTGATGAAGCTCCTCAAACTGCATATTGAAAATCTTGAACCTGATCCATAAATAACTTATACATCAAGATCAGAGGTACATAACAAATAAACTACATGGATTCAGATATAAAATTTTTATTTTGAGGAATTAAACGAAAAGCCAGGTGGATGGACAGGATCCAGTTAAAATTGACCTGTCTTTAACCAATGCTCTGGAAACCCCACTACTATTGCCTCCATCACCCACTGCACTACCACCTCCAGATGAGGTCAATCCTTGTATAGAGAGACACTGAAGGATCTACAGTAGAAAAAGCCATTGAGAAAAGATTGCTTAAACATAAGGAAATGACTAAACTGAAAGCGTTATACAACTGCAAGCTATTTCCAACTGTATATGAGGCAATAGGCATGTCACAGATTGAGAAAATCATCTCATTTGGGAGCAAATAACAAATATTATTGGTCCAAGACTAAAAAGTATCCGTAGTAATTAATGGCGTCTGCTTATTATTCACAATGAAGTCGTTTATTTCTTACAATTTCTACTTAGTATTTCATCGTCAAGCTTAAAAAGACTCCAGTTTTTAAATACGGCAGTAAATAGTTACAGACATTACATGTTGATGTATTGGCTATATTAGCTGTGAATATCAAGGTGTTTTGGCCTTTACAGTTGAATTTTTAACAGGTTTTAACTAAACATTTAATAGTTGACCAGAAAAAACAGTCATACTTCCCTGAGCTAAGATTAAATATTTACAGGGCTTGAAGCCTCTAAGAAGGTTGTAAAACCCCTGTGAGATGATGGCAGATTGTCAAGACATTATATTTACAACATGAATCTTGCTACAGGTGATTTTACTCGGGTAATATCTTATTTGTTCACACCAATTCAGATTTTCTTTTTCTTAATTTTGGGCTTGAATAGCTGGGCTTTTCTCAAGTTCCTATAAGAAGAATTTATTGTCCTTACTTTCTAATTTACTTAATACTACATGGTCTAAATTAGTTTATATTCAAGCTTGAGATTTATTATTCAAGTATTAAAATATGGAAATGTCCTCATAAGCATTCCTTGTAATGGAATATTACCAAATCTGCGCAGATGTTTTTAGTTTGAAGCTATGAACAAATTTAAGAATAATTTTTTCAGTTGACAACTATAGATAGGTCAAAATCTACCAGAATTTTAACATAAAAGTTTCCACCTTGAATCACATCAAATACATATTGCCTTTCAAATACAACGAAAAAAAAAAAAAAAAAGGCTTGTTATACCTCAAGATAACCTTTTTAACTCTACATTAAGACTTTTTTTTTTTTTTATAAATAATAAACATAGAAGAATATTATTATAGGAGTTGTAGCTTATTTCAATACCATATGGAAAGAAAAAAAAAAACCTACTTTAAATTATCACAGTAATTACTCCAAACTCCATCAAACATCTTAGATGCATGAGCAAGTAAAAAAACCACAGTTTTCCACAACGACATCATCAGCAGAGGACAAGAAGATAACAGACGAATCCACAGCAAACAATGAAACTTTCATTTCTGCACAAAGTGTTCTGAATATACTCCTTAAGCGCCATTTTAAAGAAAAGTCAAAGCACTTAATACGATTGACTTGTACATATCTTTTCATATAGAAAAGTCCAAAACTAGTAGCTGATCATAAGCAGTCTATTGGATAAATGAGTGATTTATTTTTTGAATACCTTAGTAAGAAACATCAATAAAAAGAAAGCAACCCCAAACTCGCCCTGTTCATGTCAATTAGATAATCAAGAAGATACCTTTTGCCAAGCATTTCTTTTGTATTGGTTTGCATGCTGCTGCACAATTCTCCTGTGTCTTTGAACCCAATCATCCCCTAACAGGTCTTTGGCTTCAGACCTAAACAAGAAATCAGAAAGCATCAGTACTACAAGTAAGACAAACAAGCAACCAAAGTACAGGAAAATTCAGATTTACAACAGACCTGCGCACAGATCTCACCATATAGTGAATGTTATTCATGAGAAATAAGTGAGTCAAAGCAGGATCTTTATATTGCTTGGCTTTTCCATCCAAATTTGTTTGAAGTGCCTGCATAATTCTCATTGTTACAGAAGCCAATTCAGAACCATTACCATCACTACTTTCAAATTCCCGGAAGAGTTGCTTCAATGTTGATTGGTAGCTGCAGGAATTTAACACATGATTTTCAGTTCAACAACATGAAAATATCAGTTGACAATGAAATCGTGCAGGAAAAAAAGAAGGCAACTGATACATCATAACATTGGACCGCTAAACTGGCTTCAGGATCAAGACCAGGTGCAATATTATATGGTCATATCTTGATTTGATTATGAAAACAGTGGGATGATTAATACTGCATTGAAATTGACATATATATTGTCCTTTCGCTAAAATGAGAAATACGTATAAGTTGGTTTTAAAGATTGATTGGTAGCTGCAGGAATTTAACACATGATTTTCAGTTCAACAACATGAAAATATCAGTTGACAATGAAATCGTGCAGGAAAAAAAGAAGGCAACTGATACATCATAACATTGGACCGCTAAACTGGCTTCAGGATCAAGACCAGGTGCAATATTATATGGTCATATCTTGATTTGATTATGAAAACAGTGGGATGATTAATACTGCATTGAAATTGACATATATATTGTCCTTTCGCTAAAATGAGAAATACGTATAAGTTGGTTTTAAAGATCACAGGTCATGCATATCGGTTTCAATGGAAAAGCAATATACAATTAGCATCACATGAATGAGTGCAAGCACAAAATAACTACAAAGATAGAAAAGATTAGTTTCTATCTTCTTTTAGGTGAAAGATGATTGGATCAAGCTATTTTTTCCTATCAAATGGCATAATGCTGATTACTCCAATAAACTTTGGAGCTTCCTATACCGTAGAATTTCTGTACTAGATAATTTGGTGCGAGATCCTTGAACTAATATTTGAAACAAATAAACATATAACAAATGTAAATATTTTATACAAGAAATAAATGGACACAACGACTCTCAAAATTAAGAAAAAAGGGGGCCGCTAGTGTGCAATTGTTAAAGCATGTGAGAGAGAAAGAGTAATCAAGGGGTAAAGTCAAGATTAAGAAGAAAGGGGGCTGCTAGTGTGCAATTGTGAAAGCATGTGAGAGAGAAAGAGTAATAAAGGGATAAAGTAAGATGAAACTTCCATCTACAATGCGGATGGAAAGCATGCATTAACATTACCCAAAGAGATGAGCAATAAACTATATATCACAGAAAGCAGAACTTACTCGAATAAAAACTTCACATAATTAATCACATAGCTGGTTAAAGGATGGACAGTTCCATCCAGAACAGCAGTTTTTGTCGCATCTTTTTCAACTGCTTCTTCAAAATCACCAAAGGTCTCTTGAGCTGTCTGGGCAAGTCGCTTAGTTAAGCCGAATGCAGATTCTCTAATCTCAGTGCATGCTTTACCTTTGAAAATTGATTCAATCTGTAAAAGAAGCCATATTTTAAGTTAATGAAAGTACCTAGCACCATTTCAGTCTGCCGCCACCTTTACATCAGGGAAGTGAAGGCCACACATTACATCTGATTATTACTTGGCCAATAGATTGTTAATCTAGATGAATCTGAAAGAATATATCATAGATTTGGAAGATTTTACCTAGTATTTTTATAAACAAATGACAAGCCTTAAATGTCTAATCTATGAGAGAAATGAACATAAAAAGAGATCATAACAAAGTTACCAAAGAGAATACTCTAAAATCTTAATATTTGTTTTCAAAAGATTAAAAGACAAAAGTATGACTCGAGAGGTATGCATCTGGTACATGCTGTTGATGAATTTCAACATCAACATAACAATGCAAAATTAAATAGATTCAGATCAATTAGAAAGTCAGTTTCACTTTAATGAGCTTAATTGGAAGGAATTGTCTTCATAGACTCCAATACTTGGTAAACACAACTGATTATAAACGCTAAGTTGATCAAGGAAATATGTAGATCTAATAGAAAATCATAGTTTTACAATGAGAGCTATTTGCTGTTGTAATTTTTATTATGAAAAATACATATTAACAGAGACAAAAGAGAAATAAAGAATAAAAATAAAACAAAGTGCTGCCCCTCTTTCTGACTTTAGAACTATTCTAATTCAGTGGAACACTAGAGGGTGCATGCTTGGTCAAGACAAAAAAAATATCATAAGTTGTTCCATTTGACCCACATATTATTAGTAATTTAGCCAAGATGGAAGTCTTAGAAAATTCTAGATTGGCCAAAGTAAATGGAACTATGTAAAACAGGCACATCTATTTTATCCATTCTCTAAGTCCCATTAACTCAATGCAATGACCTCGGAACACTGTACAAGAGTTTTGTAACATTAACCATACCTCAGAGTGAAGCTCTCTCATTATCTCATACATGTCTAAAAGTACAAATAATTTTTCTGGTGATCTCTTGCTTCTTGCAATTGCCTCGCCAAAACTAAGTAGAACAGAAACACTACTTGCTGTAACTTCAGCAAAACACTGATCACTAAGAGAATCAAAGCCTTCAAACATTTGATCACAAACTTTTCGTTCCCCGGCAAATAGTAGTTTGACCTGTTCAAATATAACTAGTCATTAGGCAGAACATGTTGAATGAAATTGTTCCACATTTCAGAGTGTTACTTACAGCAATACGCATGAAGTGAATCCAATTTCCAATCTTTGCCTCCAATACCTCCCACTGCATCTTCTGGACATCATCTTTACTAAGTTTTTCAACTCCCAATTTGCGAAGACTTTCTTCCAAAACCGAAGAACGAGTTTCTCTAAGAAAAGAATGACAATGTAAGATACTAAGATTTGTTCCAAGCAAAATAATAATAGCATCACTCATGCAATTGTAGATATGAATTTACTTAAGGAAACTAACAGTATATATGTGCATTATAGGACACTTCTAAACAATCACAATGAATAGGAAGAATATTCTAAAATTGCATTTAGAACTAATTTAACACATGGAAGGGAGAAGGGTGAAGTATTTGAAATGGTGTTTCTTACATTATCATGAAAGTTGGCAACAAATGTTTCCGGAAGTAGGCAGGCAAGCAACGTAAAGGATATGTTGATCAGACTCATGTCTAATGTCAACACATGATGGTAGAAAGTGACTGTTTAAAAGTTCTAAAAGGCATGTTACAACCCCAGTTGCAAGGTTGGGACTTGAATCCCACATTGGAAAGTAAAGGCTTTCCTTGTGTAGTTTATATGGACCTAAACTCTCCCACTCCAATAGCTAGCTTTTGGGATGCCGTTTCCCAAAAGTCCATATCAATTGGTATAAAGCCAGCTCCATCCTGCGAGGCCCAACACTTGGAGTGGTGGCCTATAAGGTGGTAGACTGGACATGCTAACTGTGACCAACGTAGTCATGACCAATGTGGCCATGACTAACGAGGACCTAGAGTGGTGGCTTGCACAGTGGTGACTTAGAAAAAGGAAGAAAAAAATAAGGGGTGCCAGCCATGACCAACATAGCCGTGACCAATGAGGACCTTGGTTCTCTGAGTATGAGGTATAACTACGATCCCAATTGCAAGGTATGGGATTCGGATCGCACATAGGAAAGTATAGGCTTTCCTTGCGGGGTTTATATGGACCTAGCCTCTCCCTCCCTAACAGCTAGCTTTTGGGATGTGTTTTTCCAAAATTCACATCAATTGATATTTGCAAAGGCATGAGACTTGGATTCCATGTAGGAAAGTATAGGCTTTTCTTATGGATTTATATGGACATAGGCTCTCCCTCCCTAACAACTAGATTTTGGGATGTGTGTCTCCAAAGGTCTAGTGTTCCTACGGAACTAGGCTCTTCCAACCCAATAGCTAGCTTTTGGGGTGTGGTTCTCCAAAGGTCTAGATCATTTAGCTCTAATACCAATTGATATGAACCTTTGGAAAAATACATCCCAAAAGCTAGCTGTTAGGGAAGGAGAGCCTAGGTCCATATAAACCCCACAAGGAAAGCCTATACTTTCCAACGTGAAATCCAAGTTCCATACCTTGCAATTGGAACTGTAACAAGGCACTGCAAAGCTTAAAGCAATCCAAGCATTTTACAAGGAAACCTTGAATAAGATAAAGGAAATGATTAGAGTCTTCATGGCCTGTTTTTCTCATTGAATATATGCAACAAATGTAAATAATGATACTTCTCATTGCAATCAACTCAACTTTGCAATTGGACCCCACCAAATGTAGATCATGTATTTGGTTTCAAAACCCAACCCATGGCTACTTAAACCACATCCCTACAGCACCACTGGGATATCCCAAATTGCAACCACAACTAAGGCTGTAAATGAACCAAATTTGAACAAACAGATCTTTGTTCATGTTCATTTGTTTATTTTCAAGTTTGTTCATGTTCGATAAGAATTTTAAATTTGTGTTCATGTTCATTCATTTAAATTAAATGAACCTGTTTGCAAACACTAAACGAACATGTTCATGAACATATAATCGAACATGCTCGTGAACAATTAAAAACATGTTCATGAACAAAAAACAAATAAATCTAAACAAATTTAAACAAACAAACAAACAAACAAATATATGTTTGTTAGTTTTAAATATAAAATAATAAAATATAAATATTATTAATTATATTATAAATATATAAAACACAAATAATAATAACATTATTAATTATATTATAATTGAATAATAAACAAGCTTTAAACAAACTTTAAGCGATTTATTAAACAAGCTTGAAAGGATTCATAAACGAGCTTGTTCGTGAACATAAATTAACCCAACATATTATTTTTAGTTCGGTTCGTTTAATAAACGAGCCTTAAAATCCTGTTCATGTTCGTTTATTTAGCTTAATAAACGACCATGAATGAACAAAAATTGAGCTGTCCATGAATTGTTCACCGAATGCTCTATTCATTAATAGCTCCAACCACAACCCTTGAGCTGCTTATGCAATTTGGCCGCATGTTTATGTTGGGTTGTAAACCCAATTTGTCAGGTATTTAATTTGTTTTACTTTACTAGTTGGCCAACGTATTCATGTTTAAGCTGAGACTTTAGTACATAGGCTTTGGCCCAAGTTCTACAATGTAAATAGACTTCAAAAAGCACAAAAATATGGCCTGAAAGAATTGAAATATACACTGGAAAAAATTTAAAAAAACAGAAACAGAAAATGTGATGAAATAGATAGAAACACAAAATTATAGTAAAAAAGCATCAAACTTTCTATATAAGGACTATTATTCTGGTTTTAACGATAATATTTTATGCATTCTAAACTCCAAAATCTGACCTCTTTTCTTGTTATTTTGCATGAATATGAGTTGTGTTGTTGTTTGCATGGTGATTTTCAGCCTCGAAACTTAGTTAATTGAAGATAGTTGTGTTGCAAGATTAACACGCTAGAAATTTGTTTTTGCTTGTTATTTTGTACACTTGGACTTCTACCATTGTGATAAGAGCTCCAGGCAGTGATGTGCTGGACATGCAACAATGTTAATGAGTGGACTCAATCACCTGATATCCACTAATGTGATGGGAACTCTCAAAGATGATGTGTTGGACATGCAAGGTGGATGTCTAGGTAGTGAAGTGACCTTTGGAGATGAGTGAGGTTAAATCCTACAAGGAGAAAACAAGGCCAGTGAGCATGGAGCTAAGACTCCAAGGTAAGCTCTAACACCTAAGTTAGTGTAAGACTTATGATAGTTTTAGAGAGAGAAAGAAGAAAGTTTAAAGAAAGAAGGTCTAACTTGGTTATATCTTTCAAATCATGAATAGTGACCCTAATTTATAGTCATCAATTATTAAGTTCAAGCCAAGATCGTGTCAAGCGGTAATCCTATAGCTTCATCATGTGTCATTCTCAAGTCCTCGGAAATTAGAACCAATAGTAGTGGATTAGGCTCATCTCAACCAAGAGGTCCATGGCCCATGTAGATGGAGCTAGCCAGTTATGTGTCCTACTTAGTCCTTGGATAGGATAGCAAAACTCGATCTGCTCTGAATGGTGTTTTTTTTTCTTTTGGAAAGTGGATGTTTGGTGGAGCGAGCAATTTTGGTAAATCTTTGATCTGCACCACCACACCCCATTTTTAAATTACTACTTTATCCCTTTAAATATTCTATATATTCCTTTTATATTTTTGGTATATATATTAGATATATACTAAAATCATATATATAATAATATTATACTTCATAAGAATATATGTATGTTATATGTATATATGTATATATATACACTAAAAGAATTTTATATATTAAAATTATACTGATGAATAAATTATCATGAATTTTTTTACAAAATTAAATTAAAAATAATTAGTAAAAAGTGAAGTGGAGCATCGTGCAGCGGTTATGGATGTAACCAACATCCATGCAAAAGTGGAGCAAACATGGATAAGGCAATGTCCACCCCCGCACCACTCCATTCCATCCCTAGTCCTTGTTAAGTTGGGCCATGGGGTGCACTCGACTTTTGCCTCAGCTTTATTCCTCTGTGATGAGTTCCTCACATTCACAAGGTGAATAGCCCCATACTCCATTAGGTTACTCGAGGACACCAAAATCATCTCCTAAAGTCCGTATATTAAGGAATTCCTTGCATATGAGAATTCCTTTAGAGCTAGGCTGACCTTCACTCCCCTTTGCATCCTTTCATCATCCACTTACTGACCTACTTCCATGTGAAAATCACCCAACTAGACGTCAATTCTAGTAAGAGAGTAGTGGAAATTATACTCCTTTCAAAGCATGTTGGTATGGAGCCTAGTGGCAATCTTTAGGCACTTTTCATCATAAAGCTTAATAGGGAGCAAAAGTTTAACATCATTTATACTAGGCATGGAATGAAGTTGAAGTGGCAACTTTCCTACTGCTCACAAAACATGGAAGTATTTTTATTCACATCCCTCCTCCGCCAAAGATGCAAGATTGGCATATACAAAGTACTAGCGAGAAGTTAATATTCAAAGTCCTCCTTAATTATCCGGCATTTAGAACGAGAGCTATGAAAAGCTCAACATGTTTAGATCCACGGAAGTTAGACAACTTGTTATTTCAAGGTTCATCAAGAGTTTGGTTGCCGCAAAGGATTGAGGTATACTAATTCTCCTTCCTTAACTTATTCTCTTACATTTATGAATTTTTCTAACCCGCTTCATGTTTCCTTTTAGACATGTCAAAAGCAATGATAGCTTCCTATGCAATGCTTTGATCAAGCATGTCAAGGACGCCCCTACCACCGCCTAATCCTCAGCAAGTACCTAATGCAGGTGGTAGTCCCTCCAAGGAGAAGAAAGGAAACATGACTTGTCTTTTGGTCATGCCATTAAGAAAGCCAAGGACACTTTCAACAACCAAGGTGACAAAGATTTTATACTTCGTGTTTTTATAGCCTGTCGTTTCCTTTAGTCACGTTCTCATAATCTTTTCTTTTCTTAGGTCCAAACGATCATGTTGTATGCAGCATGATAGGAGGAGGCAGCCACCAAGGAAGGCAATTGGCCTTAATCTTATCAACTCGTGATGACCTTGCCACTAAGATCTATTTACAGCACTTTCGACAGTGCAGATTTTCAGATCTGCAGATTTTCAGCTTTCTGCAATCTGTAGAATTACTAATTTTCAGATTTTCTGATTTTCTAGATATCCTTAAATTATGGGATTATGATTATGAGGAAATTATGATTTAATTATTTTTTATTTGTAATTAATTTGTAATTACTCTAGTTACCTAGAATAGTCTTAGTTTTGGCTATATATATACTAGTGTTTTTCAGAATAGATGTACATGGAAAAAACAACTATTCTCTCCATTCTATTCTAAACTCTCCAATCCATTCTTTCTAGTCTATCTAATCCATTCTTTACCTAGAATTCAACATGGCATCCGAGACAAGTAGTTTCTCCGAGCCTATACCAGGTCAAGAATCTATAAACACCAGTGGGTCAGAAGGGTCGGTTCTCCTCATCACCAAACACAAGCTGACCGGCCACAACTATCTTCAATGGGTCAAGTCAGTGATGATGTTCATCTCAGGCAAAGGAAAGGATGACTATCTTACTGGTGCTACTATTCCATCGAGGAAGGATGATTCCAATTTCAGGACGTGAAAATTAGAAAACAGCATGGTCATGTCCTGGTTAATCAATACCATGGAAAATGACATAGGACAAAATTTTCTGTTCTACAACACTGCTTATGAAATTTGGAATGCAGCAAAGGAAACATACTCAGACTATGACAATACAGC
>JBBYHO010000002.1:3027314-3038467 GCA_038382025.1 Adansonia gregorii
CCTATGTCCATCACATTGGCAGCAAGTTGCTCCCTACAGCCACTCTATAGCCATCAAGCTGACATCACTTTGTCCCCTTGAGAAATGACCAAAAACACCTTCAAATTGGCTCCAAAATGCTAGTATAAATAGCCACTTCTATCTCAGCTAAAAAAGGTTAGATTCTAGCTCATTTTTAGCTTTCAAAACATATTTCTGCACCAAGAAAACCAAATCCCATAGATATTCACTCAGCACCCAAAATAAGCCCCAAAACACTCACTTTCAAACTCTACACATTTTGAAAATCACCTTCATCAATACCAGAATCAAAACCTCATTGTTTTTCTCTTTTCTTGCTTATTAACAACAAAGAAAAGAGAAAAATTTAAGCCATCTCTACTGCTCCAACTATTTAGCCAAAATTTAAAGTTTATTGGTATAACTTCTTACTCTATCAGTTGTATTTTTTGTTTTTTAGCATCTTCATCATTTTAGTAAGCTCTCCATGTTTCCATCACCCTCTTAGGATTTCTCATGCATTATTGTGGCCTTTGGTTGTTGCAGTTTAGGATTTGGATGCCTTAATACCCTTTTGATGTGCAAAATGCCTCATTATTTTAATAGCTCTTACTCATGCATTTTATGCCATATCCATGCATCTTGTTATGATTAATCCATGTATGAATAATTAGCCTAACATATTTCAAGCACATTTATACATTAGCTAAATTATCATTTTCAGCATCCATAATGTTTTCTTGTCAAAATGCATAACACTTTGTTTGTATAGACCATTAGTAAAGTTAGCATCTTCATTCATGTTATGTGCCATCCCCTTGTATGTTCATTGTCTTTTCCTTGTCTAAATGCATGTTTGATGGCTATCAAAAACTAACTTTCAAAACCTCCCCTAGCCAAGTATATTAACCTCAACCAATAAGGATTAGCATGAACTTAGCATTTTCCTTAAAGTTAGCCAAATATCTTGGGAAAAATTAAGTTTTCTAGATCTAAAATCCTAGTTAAATGAGCTTATTATCTTTCAAACGATGCTTATTCACCCCCCGGTTGTTTCGGGTGAGAAAGTTGTGATTTTTCAAATCTAAACTATCTAGAACCTTTGGAATCCAAATATGTATTCTGGTTAGGACGTTCATACCCACTAAATTCTTTTTCCAAATTTTTCAAATATTTTTCCTAGAAGATTCATGAAATTCCCTTTTCAGAAAGGTATTGCTTGTAATTTTTTGATGCCAAATGAGTCAGGGGTGATTTTTCAAATTTTGACACACCTTGTCCCTCATAAGCTCTGCCAGCAGCATAATCAATCTAAACTTGAAAATTTATCTCCCTGGAAAGTGACTTTTTGGGATATTGGGAACACTTTTAGATTGACCTTCATCAAGTTACCTTTCTAACAGTGTCTTGACCACCCTCTAAAGCCTTTAAACCAATTTAGAATAAATCAGTAAGCGGGATAGTGCGATGCTATCCCCTGTTTTCGGTTATGGTCAAAATTGAGTTGTTTTCTTGATCTTCATCTGGAGACATTTGAATGTCTCCGTGTCACCTCGATCAAACTCAAGAACATGCTTTGACCTCCCACAAGCTCATACCAAGGCATGAACAAAGTTTACATCTTTAACATCCTTATTCACAATAATTTCTTTTGCCAAAAAAAAATCATTGGAATGTTCACCCATTTTCTAAATCACAAAGTTTTGTCACCTTAAGTTTTCCAACTCGACTTCTCTAAAGAGTGTCAGACTTGGGGATACTCCAACCCTAACTTTCCAAAGGGACACTCCAACCTTGCTTTTCAAAATTGTCAAGATTTGAAAATCTTTCTTTGTCAAAATTATTTGTCATCCATAGGGATATTCCAACCTCATCTTTTCGAAGGAATACTCTAACCCTATCTTTCAACTACAATTAAATTTTTCTCCTTCCCTAACTTTCATGAATGTGTCAAACAAACCTTGTTTAATCAAGAAACCCAGATGCATCTAAAAAATTGTCAATTCGGTTATTCCTAGATAATCAATGCTAATTATGAAATAAATTCCAATAGTCCATCCATTTTCATTATCATTGCATTGAATGATCCGTGTTATGTTACTTCATTTGTTGCCTTACTAACATGATTTATTTGTGATGATTATTTGCATTCATGTTTTCTAATCATTTCAAATAAAATTAAAGGTAATGTTCCACGTAGGTATCTCTCCAGTGCCTAAAATGGAACATTTCATTTTCAAAGTAAAATTTAGAGGTCATTTTATTAAAAATTTCTATATTCCTCATCTCTCCGAGGCGTATATGGGATTAAATCTTTTTTTATTAAAACCTGGATTTGTATTTTTATAAGATTCATGCATCAAAAGAGGGTTATGTCAAAATAGTAACAAGGTAAGATTGAAAGAATCGAAACCAAAATGAGACATAGCTAGTAAGGTACTAATTTTAGGCATCGCGAAAAGGTTCATACTTCATCGTGCGTAACCAACTCCCAAACCCAAATGATGAATCTTTGTATTACATAGACCATGGGACCGATGTTTGAGTTTCGTAACTCAAAACATAGGTTTCAATATGCATCCGGTCATGCCTAGCCTAAAATAATCGGTGGTGACTCTATGCATTAGCCATTTCATGATGGTAATCCGAGACTAAAAAGATGAGTGATTCATCCTATAGTCCCATTCACTGTATCACAAGTTGAGAATCCATACATTCTCACTCTCATCACGTCACGAAGGAAAAGTCTCGATCAAGAAAATATTTCCAAGTCAGAAAAATATTTTAAGTCATATGCACATATAGATTCGCGAGGATCTACCCTAGGGTACATTGCGACACCCCTTTCAAGTACTCATTACTAATATACCTGTCAGCATCCTATCGATTATACATCCAGGATTTATCCATTTCTCACAATGTAAGTTAAATACAACGTAATAAGATAGTTGAATAATTCAAATATTTAATAAATAAATTTATAATTAATAAAATTATACTATGACCTATTTATTTTATAGCCTTTAACTATAAATATACATAATATATTTTTTAAAATTAATAACATACATAAATAACTAACATTGTTTAATTATAATTTAGCTACATACCATATAATCAAAACATAATGTCAAAATTATATTGACGGAATATTAATTTGGTTCAACAATTATATTATCCAATTAACAACAACAAATATATCAAACATATAAATACAACAATTATTATATATATGTATACAACAATTATTATCCAAGTAACAATTTCATTCAATTAAATATCAAAACAAAGTTATACACAACAATAATATGTAAATATCAACAAAAATTTAATTGAAATCATATTTAAAATTTAATTATAATAGTAAAATACCAGCCATATTTGAAAATATATATGTTCTATCAAAAAACCAAAATCGTAAAAATATATCAAACCCTACAAAAACACATAAAAAATATAAAAAATAAAATGCAAAATACAAACTAAACAATGGTAAAACTATATTAAAAAAAAACCTTAAAAGCCTTAAACAAATCAAAAAAAATGAGAGAAAATAGAGAAGAAATTGGGAAAACCTACAAAAAAATGAACTTGGAGTTGGCATGCTCAATACTTATAACATGTTCTTTCTAACAAAATTTTTGTTATTTTTTGACCGAGATTCCCGTAAAAAAAATTTTGGGCACCAAAATTCTATTAGGATACAAAATCCATTGATAAAATTTTTTACCAATGATTTTTCATCGAAAATACTTATTTCTGATGAAAATTTAGAGTTATTTCCAATGGATGTTTTCATCAAAAAATTATTTGGGCAAGAAATATCCCCCAAGTAAGTTTTTCATTGGAAAAAGACTTTTTTGATGGAATATCCATTGAAAATTTAAACTTTTTTGTAAAAAAATTTTGTTGGATATACTATTTTCGACCAAAAATATATTATATTTTTTAATTAATTAATTATCTAGTTTAATTTTTCCATTGAAAATTAAAAATCCGATCGAAAAAAATTTTTGGCACATGTATGGTGCAAATGAACAGTGATACATGAAGATTTTTTTGAACATAATTTTTAGTTAGAAAAACTCAACTTCTTTTCTAGTGGAATTTCACTCGAGAAAACAATAATTTCATAAGAAAAACTTGATTATTTGCAATTGAAATAAGCTTTTTCTCTAATGATGTTTTTTCATGTGTTCAAAGTATTATAAATTTATATAATTTTTTACAAGTTAATTTATATAAATTTTGGCATGTTTGTACATAATGTATATGTGTCATGTTCATGTTATTTTTGTATTGCATCTTCTTTTGCATAATTTGTGGTAATTATTTAATTTGAATATTTAATATAAATTTATGTTGCTAAAGAATTAATTTAAAACTATAAATTAAAAATTGTAAATATATTTTTCTCATTATTTTAATGTACTAGTGATGAAGCGCTAATAATTTTATTGCATCCGTTACTCCGCAAAAAAAATTTGTTGAAAATTTTTGTCTAATTTTTATTTTTTTCATCAGAAACAACCTTTTCTATTGTGGTGAAAGTAGCTTCAATTTTGTTTAATTCCAATATGTAGCAACAAATAGAGCATCACTTACTTCACCATTAATAAGGCAAAACCATTATTTCTCAATCATAATTATTATTTGATCTTGTTAAATTTCAATATTGAGAATTTCTTTAGAGCAAATAGTTATCCTAACAATTTAGAAATGTTATTATTTCGAATTGATGCATTTTAAAATTGTAATATGCTGGCCAAAAAAAAAAGTCCAAAGTTGTTAAAATACAATTAATTGACCCAACCTATTAGTCTATGTGAATAAAATGAAAGGAAAAAATGGCAAAATAGTTCTGATAGTCAACTACAAAAATTAAGGAAAAAGAGAAAAAAAAAACCCTAGAAGAGAAAAGAAAGCTTGGGATTTCATTAGGCTTGAAATGAATGGTTTAAGGTCTAAGTAAGCCTAATATCATTCAATTTTGCATTTTGATTAGTTTTATTTAGAAAATCCATGTTTTTGGTTTTGATGATCTATAACTTATAAATTGTTCTGGTTTTATCCCAGTAACTCTTTGGCAACATGGTGGATATCGATGGCAAGATCTCAATCGAGATCTTTCTCATGGTTCTTGTGGCAACTCATTCGGATTTGTATTTTATGAGAAATCATTTTTTATATTCTAAAAAATCGATTTTGACAATTTCAACAAGCCAAATTTAAGTCATCGAAAATTATTTTCTATTGACCATTTCTGTCAAAACATGGATGATTTTTATAGTATGAAATGTGATTTTTTCATCGCAATATGCACTTTGATTAGGTGAGTCTCATGTTAAGAGAATTGGAGTCCTAAAGTATGCACAATGAATTTAGAAACTTAAAAAACCTAAAAAATTATGGGCGTTTTGTGATCTTTTTCAAAGTTTATCCCTAAAACCTAGTCTATAATTTTTGTCAAAAAAATTTATATTATGATATTACATTTCTAGTTTGGTTTTGTGTTTTAAAAGTTATTAGAATCTACATGTATAATGGTTTGAAATAAGCCAAAGAATTTTTGAAACACAAAAGTTTTAGTATTTTATGATGATTTTGTGAATTTTGGCCTTTGGAAAATAATATTTCGATCTATTTTATTACTAAAATGAATTCAATTTTTGAATTATGATATGTAAGCTTCTGTTTTGAATAATTTTAAAAGTTTATTTTGTCTAATAATCAAACTATATTGCTATGAAAAGAATAAAGTTTAATATTTTAATTTTATTTAATTTTGGCGTGAATAAATATATTTTTAGTAAATTATTTTTGAGTAGACATATTTTTTAAAATTTAAATTTTACGATGAAAATTTAAAAAAAATTAAAATTTTATGAATATGATTTTTCATAACCATGCATAGCATTTGTTACTTACTTTGAGTATTAACACACACACACACACACACATATATATGTATGTATTCTAATTTTTTATGTTTTAAAATTTTTTCTCAATTATAAAAGAAATAGTTTGGTTTCAAAAATAATTTTGAAGAAAAGTTGCCACACACTTTAAGTGTCCTAATATGATTTGGAATGTCTTGATTTCTTTAGATAAATTGATAGCCTTAGTTTTTAAGTTGAATAGTCTTTGAATTAATAGGCTTCGAGAGATTATGATTTTGTTGTTACTTAGTTTCAATTTAGTAAGTTCAGGCAACTGATTTGATATCTCTTTCGTGTTTTGACATCTTAAAATTAATCTTTACTTGCTTAAATTTTGTATATGATAAGCAATGTTTTGTCCTTTTGTTTCTTAAATTGGATAAGTATGCTATATATATATATATATATTAGATTTCTTTGTTTTGACCTGGGATAAGATTTCTTTGTTTTGACCTGGGATAAGATTTCATTTTAATTTGATCTTTGAATATAATTTTTGTTTAACCAAATGTAATCATGTATACACATATTTGTTTATACATAATTATGAATGAAATTTACTACATAAGCTGCTTTGTAAAAAAATGTCTTGTAAAATACATGATTATAGCTCTGTACAATTTGTTAATCCAAATATATGTTTTATTTTGATTTCTCCTGTAGTACGATTATGCTCTAACCCTATGAATGAGAGCTAAACGCTAGTCATGTCGACATATACTTTATGATTAAAAACCAGTTTCAAATGGTACCATCAGTTTAGAATAGTGGCTTTTGTGATATTCGATCTGCACAACCAATTGTTACTTCTAATATGCTTTTGATCCGTTGCCATTAGGTTTAATTATGGTTTCTATTATGACCTATGCCACAAGGGGTTAAACGTAGTCGTAGTATATTACGGGAGACTAATGAAAATATGGTTTTGAAATAATTTTTTTCTTTGTTACTTGGAAATCGAATTTCAAAGTAAATATATTTATTAAATATTAGATTACCCAATTTAATTTTCAAAATGTTATGATAACTTTGGCCTAAATATTTTATAGCATGCTTAATCCAACCGAGGGGATGCCGGTTACTTATTGAATATTTGTACATATTTCTTTAATTTTCCTACTTTTTCAAATTTTGACATATGCATCTTTGGAGTTTAGTTTTAACGGAGAATTGATTTTCGAGTTTAGTATTTGCTTATGATACGTTGAACAGGAGTAATCTTATATTATATTTGGTTGATTTGTTAGTTAACTGTCAAGATGTAAAATTTAAATTTTTAGGGACTTAAGGTTTTGTATGTTATAATTTTAGAAATTTTTGGAGTATTTTGAGTTTCAATTTAATATGATATTCGTTGCCTTGCATACTAATCGGATTCATTTCATGAATATGCGATTTTGTAGTATCTTAATCCTTGAATTTAGGGTGTGACAAAAATGATTTCATTTTCTTCAAATTTTGAAACTTCCTCATCCAAACGTTGTTTTTTTCGGACAATTGCTGGCATCCTAAAGGCACTAGCTTAGTCACTTGAGTAAATCTGTTGGAATCCAAGCCTGGATACCCAAGAAAAATCCTCCTCTAAAGACACAACCAGTTGGGCCTTTCAATTCCATTTTTAATATTAAAAAAATTATATTTTTATATTGTTAAATATATTTTATAATAAAAATTAAACAAAAATAATTTTATTAATTATAAAGTAAAATCAATCTTTTAACATACTACGTGAAAAAGCCCTAAATAAGCAACCAATTCACCCTGGAAACAATAGGTTGCGAGTACAAGCCAGACAAACTAATCCTTTCCCTTTGGTTTAGAAGCGACAAACAAGTGTCGGTGTAGGTGTGGTTGTCGTTGGCGCACATGTTTAATTTCCTATTTTCATGCTTTTGATTAATTTTATGATTTCTTAATGCTTTATTTTGGTTTCAAACACCTTTATGTCTTTAATTCATGGAATATAATTTATATATCATAAAAGAATAAAAGACTAATTGATTTAATAATTAATTAATGTGAAATTAGCGTTGATATAATAGTTTTCGAAAAGTTTGAAAAGTTAAAAGTAAATCAGTTTGTGCTGATTTAAAAAGATATATACATAAATATATATAAGAGATTAGTCTACTTTAAGGGGGAAAAAATACAAAATTTGGAATCATTTATATGTTATTTAGTTGTTTAATATCCCCATTTATAAAGAATTAATTAAGAGTTACAACTTGTTGTCAGACTTGATTGATTCGATTTCAATCTTTTTGAAAATCAACGAAGTATCACTGACAAACTCTCACAAGTGGCAACGCTTGTGGTTAATATTTATGCCATTTAAGTTAACGCTTTTGCCGACTAAGTTAACCAAAAAAAATCATAATTCTGTGAGTAATTGGCTTGAAAATAAAGCAATATTTTTCTTTAAAATAAAAAAAAAATTCTTTTATTTTCTTCTATTCTCTCTCTCATTTTTTTTTTTTTAACTTCGGGTTGAATCCAACCATCCACTAACTAGGTTTAGCCGAGGAAGACTAAACCGACATCAGTAAGTTCGATTGACTTAGAAAGATACTAGAATGCATGTTAAATCTAACTTGTTTTATATCGATCTGACCAATCAGCTAGACTTGGCCAATCAAATTTAGCCTAAAATAGGAGATAATTGGGGAGAGAGAAAGAAACCAAAAGAAATAAACAATAAACAAATTTATTTTAAAATATATTTTTAAAAATTATTTTAGTTTTTAATGACATGCGACAATTGGTAAGATGATTTAACAAAATATGTTATGTGTTATTGTGTCATTGAATAGCATTCACATATTATTTTATTTAACAATTTTAAGTGCTAACCATAAATACTATATTAATGAAAACAAATCAAAATATGACTCATATTATACAAGTAGCACATTAAATTTTTTAGGGTAAATAGATATATTTATCATTACACTATAGGTGGATATTAAATTTTGCTATTATATTTTATTTTAATTTATATTTGTTATTATATTTTTGGGTTAGTTTAATTAAATATAGAGTTGTACCATTGTACTTTTGTTTAGTTAAATTTTATCACTAAATTTTTCTTTGTAATTGAATTTCATCACTTAATTTTAATTTTTTGTATGATTTTAAGACAAAATTTAATAAAATCCTTTCAAAAATTTTATTTTAATAAATAGAGTTTCATAAATTAATTAATAAAAGATTATAAAAATTAAGTTTTTACTTTTTATAAAATAAAAATTCTATGTTAATTTTTAAATTTTTGTAAACTAATTTTTCTTCGTATCTTTTAAAATTAAATAGTAGTGGCAAAATTCAATCAAAGATTATAGTTTGAGAATAAAATTCAATCAAATAATATTATAATGACAAATTTCCCAATAGCAAATATCAATCACGATAAAGTATAGTGACAAATTTTAATTTGCACTTATAATATAGTGGTAAATTTGCCCATTAATCCAACTTTTTAAAATAGAAGTACCACATTGGTTAAATTACTATAATTCAGAACCAAATGGGTTATCATCCCAATGAATAGTAATAAATATTTAACGGGATTCTTTCACAGTATGTTTGGTTTACTGTAATGGAATAGAGTTATAATATAATAGCTGTTTTGTAGGGGTAGAATAAAGTTGGAATAGAATCGAATAATTATAGCAGTAGTTTTGATTCAGTGAAATAGAACACTATAAAATCCAAATCCTCAACAAAAAAGATTTGCATCTCCTAGAGAATATAGTAAGAATAGAATCGAATAACTATAGTAGTAGTTTAGTTTAATAAAATAGAATACTATTAGATTTGAATTTCCTAAAGTAATTTTATATTTCGATCTTGGTGGAATAAGGACAGAATTAGTTATTCTGCAAAATGAATTCAACAAATCGAACGATTATTTTATTATAACATACTGAATCAATCTTTAATGAAATAATAATAATAGTTCAACCAAATATGAGGCTCTATTTTTACTTTACCTTAATAATTCATAAAATTATAGGAAAATTACGTTGTTTCATATTATTTTTTATTTGGTCGACTGTCTTTTGCTAATTTGATTTCCTTTTCTACTTCTAATTAACAAAAATATTATTTTGTTCTTTTCAAGTCTTCCTTAAACAATTTATTATTTAGTTTAATACGAATGGAGTATTTTACTTTTTCCAACTACTAAAAATAAACAAAATTTTATAATACTTTTCCATTAATTTTATTCAACATTACCTTAATTTATTTGCACCATTCTTAGAACAGTTGTCTGGATAAACTTCAACCAGATCCTTATTATGATGGGTCAAAGTCTGAATTTCATATTTTTAATATCTCAATTCAGTAATTTTTGTCACTTCAATGTACTGAAGTTTAATAAATTATCAAACTTAACCTGAAATATAAAAATCAATATTTTAGCGTTTTATTTCATGAAATTAAAGTTATAATCTATTACTTCACTGTAATTATAAAACATTAATTTGAAATATGCTAAAATTGAATCCGATAAAAATTTAAAAATATACAGTATATATTTGTTGGCACCAAAAAATTAGATCATGTTAATTCTAATTTATTGGCACCAAAAAATCATTATTTAAATCATAAAGTAGGTAAATCAAAAGAAAATATTTTATTTCTATGTCAAAAATATCCCAAAATCATTTTTTATAGAGAAAAACATAGATAAGTTTCTTGCTAATCGAATCAACCTCTAATCTTGCTTATGCTGCCAGACCTAACTTGACTCAGATATGATATTCATAATGTTGATGTTGATTATTTTAGTAACGGTAAGAAAAAAAATTTACTAACTGGTTTTGAGTTTTTTGCTTTTTTGGGGGGGGGGGGGTGGGTTTGCATGTCAAAAATAATAAAAATATTATATATTTTATGTCTGCCTCCGGTTTATGTTGGTAAAATATTATTTGTTTGACTGCCAGCAAACCAACGATGACAGGCGTTAACGCCATGCCTTTTGGTACCCCATCAAATAGGGAAACTTAAACTTTAGGGTACTGGAGATTTCCTTTTGGATCATGTGGTAATGGTAAATTATGTTTACATTGAAGGAAATGAAACCCTAAGTATTGCATTTAAAGACCTTGTAATTACCTAAATACCCTAAATAAAATATCTCATTTCCCTCAAAACCCCATCCTACACCAATTTCTTGATTAATTATCATTTAAAAATAATAAAAATTAAAAA
>JBBYHO010000002.1:3058962-3069377 GCA_038382025.1 Adansonia gregorii
TTTATCTTTTTTAATAATTATTTTTATATTTCATTTAAATTCTCTCCAAAATATTTGGGGAGAACTATGTTGGGAACTCACCTTGTCCAACCCATTGCTAGTTTTTAATATGTTTCGATCTTTCGACACATTTTAAAAATTAATCTTTAATGAATATATTTAAAAAAATAAAAAATTGATATTATATGCTATCAATGTTATTATTTTTGATCCCACCCAAGAAAATTTTATCATTTAAAATGAGATCCACCTTAATGTGTGCTTAGTTATACTCGAAATTTTTTAAATTTTTTATTTAAATTTAAATCAAACTCAATTCAAAAATTTAAATTATTATAAAAATAATTTTACTATTAAATAATATTTTAAATTAAATTAACCTAATTTAAATTACTGAAAACCTTAGTTCGAAACTTAAGATGAATGAATCCAATCGAATAAATAGCCCGACTAAAGGACGGGTCCATTTGCACCCACCCCGAAGCCACGAAAACGTTCAATTAATACTACAATTAAGCGAAAACCCCGGAATTGAAAAAAACCCAAAATCCGGCCAAACGCGTTTTTCTTCAATTATGTCCAAACACACGTCTATGCCTCTTTCTATTATTTTATTTTATAAATGTAATAATACTAAATAAATTATAGTGTTCGGATTTAGATATAGACGGTCAGCCAAATGAACAACTTCCATTTTTCCTTCATTTTCAACTATAAGGCCAAATCCTAAGACCTGGTAAGCCTTAACCCAAACTTCTTCTTCTTATTTTATTTTCTTTTGATTTTTCCAAGGATCTTCTTTTAACTTTCTCTTCTTCAACTTTACTCATTTGGGTTTTATTGATTGATTTTTTATTTTTTCTAAGCATTTCAAGTTGAATTGTTCAATTCTTTGCAGCCTTTGATATCTTATTTATCTTTCTTCGGTTGGTGCTAAGCTTCCACTTACTCAACTTTAGATCCAAGGATTTACATATTTCTGTTGTTGCATAGATGGATGATTTATTAGTTGGTGATAAATAATTGTGTTGACTTTTTTCCTTCTTTTTTTTTTTTTTTGTTTCACTAAATCAGGTTCTTAAACTTTCTTCTTCAATCATTTCTCATAATTGTTGTGATAATTATTGTCACTTTTATGGTAACTTCTGAAGTTTGGAGGTAAGTAATATGTTCTTCAATTTGGGTATCTTTCTTTGGTTCATTTTGTAACGTATAGTTCTAGTTTGATAAATTTTTTTATATAAAATTTCCTATAGGGAGCTTGGCTTTTTTTGGGAAGATCGGATCTCAATGTGTTAGATTGGCCCATCTGTTGGTTTTAGATATTAATGTTAAAACTATTGATGCTATTTTGAAGAAGAAATTTAAGTGTGAGAGTAGATGGGGAATACTTGCGTAGGACCAAGCATTGCCAAAAATGGATTTTTCCAATCGGTTTCTGCCGCAATGTGGCGGTCCCGATCGCCTGATGACTCAATCTCTCATGCTAATGGGGAAACTGGGAGTGAGATAGCATCTAAAGGACCCGAACCTGAATCACCATTGCCAGTCCTAAACAAACCTCCAGAGCATGTGACAATGCCAAAACCAGAGACCAAACATGAGACTAAGCAGGAGATTAAACCAGAAACCGAACCCGAAAAACCAACAAAACCCAAGTCCCCTCATATGAAGAGGGTGTCCAGTGCAGGGCTGAGGACCGAGTCAGTGTTACAAACAAGGACTGGTAATTTCAAGGAATTTTATAGCCTGGGGAGAAAACTAGGACAAGGGCAATTTGGGACAACTTTCCTTTGTGTGGAGAAGTCAACTCAAAAAGAGTACGCTTGCAAATCGATTGCGAAGAGAAAGTTGTTAACCGATGAGGATGTAGAGGATGTGAGAAGAGAAATTCAAATAATGCACCACTTGGCTGGGCATCCAAATGTTATATCAATAAAAGGGGCTTACGAGGATGCAGTGGCAGTGCATGTTGTTATGGAATTATGTGCTGGTGGAGAGCTTTTTGACAGAATTATTCAGCGTGGACATTATACGGAAAGAAAGGCAGCTGCACTTACGAGGACTATAGTCGGGGTTGTGGAAGCCTGCCATTCCTTGGGGGTTATGCATAGAGACCTGAAACCTGAGAATTTTCTTTTTGTCGATCAGCAGGAGGATTCGCTTCTTAAGGCCATTGATTTTGGATTATCAGTATTCTTTAAGCCAGGTATAAGCTGTTTGATCTTATTCTTTTTCAATTGCCTAAAAATGGTACTGCTAGCGTTCTTCATTTACCTATTTTAAGCCATCCCTTATCTGACCTGATTTCATAAGTATTCTAGAGTAGGTGATTTATAAATGAAAATAAAAAGAAAGAAAGAAAAGTAAGGAGAAATACTAAAATCAAGTCTGTTATTGCTAAACTGGCTTTAATCCATTAGTGTTTAGGCTAGCAAGTTCTTTTCAATTTGATCTTCATTTTCCATCAAAACTGCATGGATTTCTTAACTTCAAAATTAATTTATTGCCAAAGTTGTAATTTTAGTGCATGAATTCCTATTAAGTTGTCAAATAAGCAAAATTAAGACATTCTCTGCTACATGGAGTTTCTTCAGGCAAGCAATTCCTGTCTAAAATATGATATTACATTAGAATGCCTTATAAAATTACAAAAGGAAATTCATATAAATCTTATACATTGCATTTGAAATGGTTTGTGACACTGGTATCATGATATGCTGCTAGCCCCACGGTGATATTCTGCTGCCAGCCATCCATTCAGCTATAGTATCTTTCACGCATCTATGTGCTATGCTCTTATCATTGGTTTAGGCTTGTAAGTTGTGTTTGATTCTTTGACGTTTGTGCCATGCAAGGTTCTTTTCCCTCGTTCTCTTGTTTGGACGCTATTCGGTTGGGTTATCTATAGTCTTTACAGTTCCACAAGTAAATTTGTCTTTTAGCCCCAACCTTGAAGCGGGTCATTTCTTTCTTAAATAAGCACTAGTCAAGGAAGACAAAGTTTATCTTTTTGTTAGCATTGGCATGAAACTTACCAGTCTTTTCTTTGATTCTTTTGTTAAAAAAAAATTATTTATAGAGCTTTGACTCCTGCATTGATTTCTTGTAGTCAATATAACAAAAACACCTAGAAAATTTGATCCTCACTTGTGATTTACTGACATCAATAGACGAATTAAGAGAAGATCTACCTTTTATTTTTTTTTTAATTCTCTTGGCTACCTTTTCGATGTAGGTGAAAGATTTACAGATGTGGTTGGGAGCCCATACTACGTTGCCCCAGAAGTCTTACGCAAGCGTTATGGTCCAGAAGCAGATGTATGGAGTGCGGGAGTAGTTCTTTACATTCTCTTAAGTGGAGTTCCTCCCTTTTGGGCTGGTAAGAAATTTTTGGATGCATAAGATTTTCTCCATTTTGATTAATCACATACTAGTACAATCCTAATTTAGCCAAGTGCAATGATTTTGGCTGCCCTTTTGTTTATACCATCATGATTATGTTTTGATCTTCACCATCATGATGTAGAAAATGAGCAAGGCATATTTGAAGAGGTCTTGCATGGTGAGCTTGATTTTGAGTCTGATCCTTGGCCTAGTATCTCTGAAAGTGCAAAAGATTTGGTGAGGAGAATGCTTATTCGAGACCCCAGGAGACGGTTAACTGCGCACGAAGTTTTGTGTAAGTCACATTCTTTTACTCTAATCCAGCTTTTCTGTTATCAGAAAATTCTTTCTTACTTATGCGACATTGATATTGCTGCTGGCAAGGGGGTGCTCGCCAGCTATTGGCATGGTTTTAATCCCTTCTTTCATTTGGTGCATATGCTTGGCATCCGTAGACTTTAGACTCTGGGGTTTCACGTGTCACAGGATGGTTTCCTTGTTAAAATACAAAAATGTTGTTATGGGTTTTTTTAAGGGTATATGCGGGGTTTTCTTTATTTGGTAGGTATGGATTGAGTGATGGAATCTGTCCTGTTGAAAGTCTGAAACACATGCATGCTGGAGTCTAAAATGCAGAATTGAAGCATGTCATAAATGTGGCTTTGTAGTACTATTCCTTGGGTAGACAAAAGTTACCATGCCATCCACACTTACCATTTACCTTCATTGATATATTATATTTGTAGTTGCAAAAGTTTTATCCATGTAATAGGTTGGGATACTAGATCTTGTATGACAAATTCCAAGCCTTCTGGTGTGGCCTTCACGTCATATGACGGATGGATACCTCTTTTCTCCCTTTTGTATTTGAAGTTGGAAGATCGGATATAGTACCTAACCCACTATTTATAGAATTTACATGTGGTTCATTTCCTTCTTTTCCTCAAGTTCTTTTACCGGGTGTTTGAAACTGATGTGAATTAGGTGTAGACCTGGCAATTTTGGATATGACACTTAATAAACGTTTAAAAACGATCAACACAATTAGTACGACATATTTAATACACGTTTCATATTTGTACGACATAATTAGTAGGACATATTTAATAAACATGAAAACAATGTAATAAACATGACTCATTTAAAAACGATCAACACAATTAGTGCGACATATTTAATACACCTTTCATATTTGTGTTTATAATTTTGACATGTTCAATGATTTGTGTTGTGTTTGTGCTTACATTGTTGACACACACACACACACAAAAGGGGCAAGACATTTACATGAATCGCTAGATGTAATTGGGCATGGGGTCCATTGTTAAGTCAATAACTTTAATCAAATCACTTATTTTCATTGAGGAATCTAAGAAAAAGAAGTTAGGAACTTTGGTTTTATGATTGTGTTGTGTTCGTGTTTGCACCATTGACACACACCAAAAGAAAAAAAAAAAAAGACACAACACTCATACATGAATTGCCAGCTGTCATTAGGCACGGGATCCATTGTTAAGTCAATAACTTTAATCATATGACTTTTTGTCATTGAGGAATCTAAGGAAAAGGAGTTAGGAACTTTGGTTTTATGAGCAATTTCCATCAAATTTACATCATGGAAACGGAACTACATAAGTAGAGGACAAAAACTTTTAGGATTTATTAAGGCTCCATTTGGTTGGTGCTTTTACCATTTGCTGTTTGCTTCTGGAAAAAAAAGGTCAAAAACCACATTTGGATACAAAAGCAAATAAAATTTTTAAAGGGCTACACACAAAATATGTAATTGTTTTAGATGACAAAGTGCATAATTTTACTTCTAGACAGACAAGTTATATTATAATTGGTGTTACATTTTAATTATTTGTTCATTTTTAATCAATTATAATATTGTATTTCACTTTTTTCTTTTGCTTAGTACTTCTTAAAAGCAAATTGCCAAAGGTCATTAATAACCATCAATCAAATGGAGCATTTTGTTGTATTTTTGTAGTATAGATCCAGAACTAAACTTATTTAGTTTTTATTGCATAGAAAGTTTTTGGTCTGCCATGTTATCCATAATGTAGATGGCAACTATTTATTTGATTAAATGTAAAAGACTGTGACTATTGATTTCAACAGGGGGATATTTTTCCTCTGCTAATATTGTTCAAAATCTATGCAGGCCACCCTTGGATACAGATTGATGGTGTTGCTCCTGACAAGCCTCTTGATTCTGCAGTTTTAACTCGTTTGAAGCAATTTTCTGCAATGAATAAGCTCAAGAAAATGGCCCTTAGAGTAAGTATTGACATGCTGGACCTGACAAGGAAAAAGGGGTTCAGAGAGAGAGTGTGTTGAATGAATGGGGAGGGAGAGAGAAAGGATTGAGCTATGTATGTAGAATTGAAAGGCTAGACGCTTTAGTGGATGCACAAGCTATTGAAACCTATTTATCATAACGTTTATATTCAAAATTTTATTCTTTAAATTTTTAAGCTATGTTGAACTGAAATTTTCTTTCTTTTTGCTTGCAGGTAATTGCAGAGAGCCTATCTGAAGAAGAAATAGCTGGCCTGAAAGAAATGTTCAAGATGATAGACACTGACAACAGCGGTCAAATCACCTTCGAAGAACTTAAAGCTGGATTGAAAAGGGTTGGAGCTAATCTTAAGGAGTCTGAAATTTATGATCTTATGCAAGCAGTAAGTATGAGACGCAATTTGGATATAGTATATTGAGATCAACAACCCAAAAGGTTTCTCCTTTTGTACCAACTGCTAGTCAGCCAGGACTAGTGTTACATGGATTTGGGATGTTTCTCGTAGGTGATAATGACCTAAACATTTTTCCTCATTGCATAATGACCAAAAAAAACCTGTGTAAAACACGTACTCGTATCCAACGCATATCTTGACATGGGTATAGGGATATGACTTCAAAGGACCCTCCAATCACATGGCAAAACTTTAAAAAAATTGAACATACCTATGTCAGACACATTCTTGTATCCGAAACTTACACATATCTTGGTTTGATTTACTCAATTTAGGATTTTTAGTGTTTAAATGCAACAAAGTATGGAGTTGCAGGGAGAAGAAAGGGATGATAGTACATATAGTGTGGAGTGTCTTCAACCATGGAATCATTTGGATTCTCTAAAGGTCTTGGGTGATTACAATTTGATCTGGCCCGTGCCTTTGAACAGTTTCATATGAGTATAATTTTGCATCTATTGTACCTAGTACCATGTCTTTCTCCCACGGAGACAGTGGCAGTCATGGTTTTAGTTTCACAAAACTGATAACCAATGAAGAGCAAGTAGTTTCTCTATGTTGTACTAAATTTGTGGTGATTTGCGCAAGGATTTAGATTTGAAATACAGTTTTTCTTCTTTTTGCTTTTTATTTTCTTTGTCCTGTACATAATTCAAAATTAATTGGGAATAAGCAATGACAAGTTGTCCTTTATTGCATATGTCTTCTTAAACTACAGGCTGATGTTGATAATAGTGGCACAATCGATTATGGGGAATTTGTAGCTGCTACAGTGCATCTAAACAAAATCGAGAGAGAAGATCATCTATTTGCTGCCTTTTCGTACTTTGATAAGGATGGTAGTGGTTATATTACTCCAGATGAGCTCCAACAAGCTTGCGAGGAGTTTGGCATAGAGGATGTCCGCCTTGAGGAAATGATCCGAGAAGTTGATCAAGATAATGTAAGTGATTAGTTTCATTTTCCAATTTAATTTGATCATTACATCATATATTGACCAAAGCTAAAAAACGGAAGGATTTCAAGGGCCATTTCTCTTGCGGTCTGGCCCTCAAAAAAATATATGCAGCAAAAAGCTGTAGTTCAGTGGTTTAGTGTTCACCAAATGAGTGATCTGGGTTCAAGTTTAAGTTGGCTCCGCTTGCTTAGCCAAGATTTGAGTTGGTCGTCCTTTCCTTTTTCTTTGGTACTGCTTTCTAGTTCCATAAGTAGTCGGCCATCCAATCTTGTAAAGTTGTCTGATTCTTGTAATAAACCTTCAGTGCATTCATTGGCCATAACTCCATCCTTCATTTCAAAGAAAACTATATTTTATGCTTTTGCATTAGGAGAGTTGTGCTAAAGAATTATCATATAGAAAATAAACTCTACTAGGCACTTTGTTGCTTGTATCATTTGTCCTCTGATTGTATATTCTACCAATCATATGCAGGATGGACGCATTGATTACAATGAGTTTGTGGCCATGATGCAGGCCGGAAATGTTGCAGGTGCTGGTAAGAAAGGCCTACAAAATAGTTTTAGCATCAAATTTAGAGAAGCGTTGAAACTTTAGCGTACACAACTGCACAAGTTCTTGTTCCTCCTTTTTTTTTTTTTTTTTTTTCCCTTTGAAGTTTTTGAGGGACCTGAGATTTGTATAGTCAGGAGTAAGCAGTGCGTTGCAAGGAGCAGGCAGGTCTTTGCAATGAATGTTTAGCCATTTTCTTCCACCTTTTTTGCAACTAAAATTATCTTCCATCATGTTGTATACTTCACACTGAATTTTTAGCATTTATCTCTTTTTCATTATTTGTTGCCAATCTAACAAACTCTTGCTTTGGCATGGGCTGTTCTGCATCTATGCATGGTCTCCATGAAGCAGGCGATGTAAACCTCAACTGTCTCTCCTAGTTGCTGCATCAACCTTGACAAGTCGAAAATGGTCATTTCTTGCTCTATGTGATAGAGTAAGTTGAAAATGGTCACTCCACGCTCTATGTGATAGAATTAGTCACAGCATCAACGTTGATAAGTCGAAAATGGTCACCTCATGCTCTGCTCTATGTGATAGAATTAGTCGAGGCATCTACCTAGATAAGTCGGAAATGGTCACTTAATGCTCTATGTGATAGAGTTTGTCACTGCATCGACCTAGTTAAGTCAAAAAATGGCCACTTCATGCTCTACGTGATACAGTTAGTTACCTAGATAAGTCGAGAACGGTCACTTCATGCTCTGTGTGATAGAATTAGTCACGGTATCAACCTAGATAAGTCAAAAATGGTCACTTACTGCCCTGTGTGATAGAATTAGTTGCCGCATCGACCTTGATAAGTCGAAAGTGATCACTTCACACTCTATGATCGAATTAGTAAGCCAAAAATGGTGACTTTACGCTCAATGTCATGGAACTGTGTATGAAGCAAGCGCTCTATATCATGCCAAATCTTGATAGAAAACAGTCGTTTCAAATTGTCATTAGTTGAGGTTACCTCAAACTGAATTTGCCAATGTGTTCTCATCATAGTGGTTTAGAAGGCCTGAATAGAAAAGCTAAGAAAAATCTTGAACCTTAAACTACCTATATCATTTGAAAATAATCATTACAGGGATAGATAATCATTTGAACTCACAAAAATAATCAATAATCATTGTTCTCACTATATTCTTAAATTATCGTTGTAAATATTTTTTATTATCCAATTGTAATTAAAAATCTTAATTTCAATAGAAGTCTTTGGTTAGAAAAATTTATTTAACAACAGGAAAATTAAAGATTGCATGAATTACTTTAACTTCGAAGCTTTAATTTTTCATTATTCTTAAAAAAATAAATAAATTTATTTGAAAAATAAAAACAGTTAAAAGTTTATGTTGAATCTTTATTTTGTATACTTTTAAATTGACAATAACATTAAAAATAATAAATTGTTATATTAATTTGATGTTAAGTGCATATGAAATAAATTTCATATGTTAATAAAAATTTTAATTAATATATATTTTATGACTCGATAAAATATATACTAAAAATAAATAAAATAATGAATAATGAATATTCATATACGATATATATATATAAATTAATCTATGTAAAATAAATTAAAGTAATCCCTCATTTGGTTATTGAGAGGTAATAGTTGGTAAGTTTTTTCTTTGTTTAGGGTTTTTTTTTCTTTTTTCCTGAGATTTTGATAGAAGAAAGAAAGAAAAATAAAGTAAAATAAAATAAAAAGAGAAAGGGAGGACAAAAAAGGGAAAGGGAAGAGAAAAGAAGAGAGAGAAATTTGTATATTTATATTATATTCGTACTATTTTTTGTGTAATAATCATATTCAAAATATTACACAAAATTTGACACATCCTTGTATTAGTGTAATGTCATGTTTCAATTTATTTATCCTTTCATGTTTTCGTTGTATAATCATCTTGTGTCCGAAATTATTAAGTTTAATTAGCAATATTTAAATAAGTTTGTGTTATATTTTGTACAATGATTTTTTTTTATTTTTAAAAAATAAGATTATATTAATGTTTTAGTTTTTATAATATTGAATTAAAAAATTAGTGTACCGATAAATGGTTCATAAAAAAAATTAAATAATAATATAAAATGCGTTGATGTAAAAGAATTTTTTTAATAAAATTTAGGTATTGAATCAAAAGAAGAATATTACGATGGTTGAAAATAAACAGTAAAAATTATGTTCAGCGATGTTATAAATTATGAGTTATCATAATAGTTGAGTTTATATTTTACTATACTTAAGAACTCTTTATATGAATATGAATTACGATATTGACATAATTGAAATAATTAATATTTATCTTAATTTTTTACATGAGATAAAAGTTTTTTTTTTTACATAAATAGTGCACTTAAATCTCAAATATTGAAATAATAAAACAAAATTATTATTTATATACTAAAATAATATTTTTTATTAAAAATTAATTATAAATATTAATATAAAAATAAAAATTTTATAAATTTTTAATCAGACTCATAAATACCTGCAATGTATTCTTATGTAAATGTCTTATCAAATTGCCTGCCGGCATTCACACTAATAGCGTGCGGAAGGTCTATATTAATGGCATCTCTATACCATATGAAAGGAAAGTTTTTGTACAAACATCATTGTAAACGTTTCGTTTACAAGAAAAAATCATGCAAACCACTGTACTTTACACTCAAGGGCAATGAACTTGCAGCACTGCTTTAACATATAACAAAAATACTATTTCAAATAACTCGAGATATCTTAAGATGAAGTAGGCAAAAAA
>JBBYHO010000002.1:3069477-3079958 GCA_038382025.1 Adansonia gregorii
AAAAAAAACTTAAATCAGTTTGTAAGAATATGTATGTTTCTTAATAATATTAATCTTTATTGACACCCTAGTATGATTGTCAATGAATGAAAAAAATTACATAAAAAAATGAGTAAATGAATGAACAAGTGCATCAATGAGGGAATAAATAATGGAGTAAAAGGGGTAGCATTTAATGAAAAGGATTGGATGTCACAAAATTAATTAAGAACTAGATATAAAGATTATTGTAAAGGCAAGAATCCAAAAAATTCAAGTATTGTTTCATGAACCATAATTCTCTAACTTATCCCTTGATTATGGGTATACATAGCTATATTTACAAGATTTAAAAGCAAAGTAACAAAAAGAATTAATCTTGCAATCATTACATTTTCCTAAATATGTTAGTGTTTCTAAGGGATTTTTGTAAACCTATTAATTCATTTTTTTCAATCATTTTTTAACCTTTATATTTACAAAATTTAACAAGTAGCCCAAAAATTATCTTCAAAGTCATTTCGTTGCCTTTGTATTCTAATACTTCTAATAAATGATCTTTTTCTTTTTTCTTCCTTTTTTATCCCATATAAACCCTCAACCAATTTTATTAGTCTATTGAGTAGATTTTTTTGTTCCTCGAACTTCATGATCGAACTTTTCTTAGATGAACTCTGACATGTGGACCCTTGCCTTTAAATTATCACCCATGTCTTGATCCTTAAAATACAATAAATGAAATGGATTAGTACACTACAAAAATTATGAATGCATGAACATATAAGAGTGTGAACTTTGCAAGTGCATGAACGAATTTGTAAATTTTTGTGGGATATATATATAACTGTGATGCCAAGAATAAAAAAACTCTTTCATAATATAACAAATTAATAAAAGTAAAATATATCAGAATAACGCAACATATAATAATATAAAAAACTCAAATCATAACAGTAAAAGGTTAAAAGCGGTCCCCCATGTGTACCTAATTTGGAATCCTTTAGAATTAGGTATGGCTCTAACTGAGTGTCCTATAGCTCATTACATGAGGTTTGGATTATACATCTAAATAGGTTATTGAATTGATCCTTGAGTCTGGAAAGAACTGACGAGGTACCCTAATCGTTACCCATCACGGGTTTATGACGAAAAGCGTTCAATTCAAGTGGTAGTATCTTCCATGCCCATAACAAGGCTAACACCTTAGGTAGGTATAAGAATTTACACCCGGTAGGCTTTTCACTGGCCCAGACAGAGGCTAACACCTCAGTAGGCAGAGCTACTTTGCCCTCTCCTAAAATATTGGGTACCAATGCCCCTTCCATATATGTGGAAGAGAATCTAATGCATATGCATTTGCACAGTGTGTACTGGGGAACAACTTACCTTTTATGACTTAACACTTTCAAAAATAGTGAAAACCCCCATCCTAAATTCCCTTAAAAAATAATGCTACAAAGAAAACAAAAGGGTTAGTGAAGCGTATGAAGAATATATACTGAAATTTATAAGCCAAAAATAAAATGAAAAAATATTTTAAAAATATCGGGAACTATAGTTAAATATTAGTTGAAACCAAATTAATCAAAATTTAGTTAATATGTAATTAATTTTAGGCTTGACTCTCTAGCTGCCCCAGTGAGTTGCCAAGCTGTTGCAACGTGGCCTGGATACGAATCCTGACCAGCCTGACTTAAAATTGCATTCGCTCCTATATTTGTTAAGTTTATCTTATATTCTATTATTTCTATAGGCCATATCATTATCATCATTTTCTTATTTTGGAGACTGGGTGATTGAGATAAATCACTCACTCGATTTAACCCTAAATAGTCATTACAAAATAACTATTTATTTGGAGTCGCCACCAATCCATTTAGGCTAGTTGAGATTGGTCACCTATCGGAGTGCGTATTTTGAGGTTTACAAAACCCTAAAATACTAATTCCGAGGCTTGCCACCATACCAGAGATCATATAAAAGGATTCGGGCGTCGATTACAATCACAAGTAAGGATAGACCCTCTCATGATGCCCGAAAATCGGTATCTTATTAATCATGTTTTAAATTTTAATTTTTATTCGATATCAACATTAGATGTTTAATTATAATTCCTATAGTATTTCGTTATGAAAGTTTATTATTTCAAGAAAGTCAGGTTTTAATGTTTCTAAAAATCACAAAATTATTCATACACTCTCGAGGAACCAGGTGGGCACGAATTCTCAATCATATCCTGTCGGAGAACCATACGAAATATGAAAGGTTTTATTTTACTTTAAAACTGAAAAATCTCGACTTCTTATTTGAAAAGGTTATTTCACTATTAAAATAATCCGTAGAATTCCTCACATATACTGTTAGGAATCCTATATATCAATTTAATTAGGAGACATTGCCTTACTTATAAAAATAATATTGTTATATATATAAAAAAATAACTGATTCTATTACCTAAGAATGACACAATATGATGAACATGTTCTTAATGTGTACTTTCGATATGAAAATATCCTAGCGTTCACATAAGATGTGAATCAAATACCAGTGTAGTCGGTACCGTAATGGTACCGGCGGTACTGATTGGTACGTATCGATTTCGACATAAAACGGTACTGGCGATAATTGGTTTCGTTTCGATCTTGATTTTGGTCTGTGCCAGCTGTACTAGTTAGTACAGACCTGTTTCGGTGGTATCGATAAAAAATAGTTGTATCAGCCGGTACATAATATAAGCTTGTAAAAAAAGTTAAACCGATATTGATCTTATATCTAATGAATATTATATATAATTACTCATAAATTTGATGAATCTTTGACATAATTACTCATAAATTTAATGATTATTAAAAAATTTTAACTTTACTACTTAATTGATATTGATTTTTTTATATTTGATGAAGTTTTTTTATAAAACATTATCTATAATTAATGAGTATTTAATATATAAAATTTATTTAATCTCATTTATTTCATATTTGAAAATATTTTTCATATATATATAAATTAAAACTATTCAAACTCTGATAAACTCGAAATGGTACACCGAAACATATTGGTACAGGTATGTACCTGTACCAGAACAAAAACGGTACGCCCATCGGTACGGTACTAACTACCTTGTCAAATACAAAGTTATGAAAATATTTTTAGGGTATACCTTCGACATGAAAGTATCCCGATAACCCTAATGGGTCTTAAGATGATCTTGAAAGGCTAAACCAATCTTAACAATTCACCTTCGGCATAAATGCATCCCGATGAGCAAAATGACCAAAATGCCTCTAAGATATACCTTCGACATGAAAGCATGCCGGTAACCCTAATGGACCTTCAAATGATCTTGTAGTGTAAACCAATCCTTAAAATTCATCTTTGACGTAAAAGCATATGAATGAGCAAAATGACCAAAATGCCCTTAGGATGTAACTTCGACATGAAAGTATCTCGGTAACCCTAATGGACCTTAAAATGATCTTGGTAGCTTAAACCAATCCTAAAATTCACCTTCACCATAAAAGCATCCCAGTAAGCAAAATGACCAAAATGCCCCTAAGATACACCTTCGACATGAAAGTAACCTGGTAACCCTAATGGACTTTAAAATGATCTTGGTAGTCTAAACAAATCCTAAAAGTTGACTTTCAGCATAAAAGCATCCCGATGAGCAAAATGACCAAAATGCCCTTAGGTTATACCTTTAACATGAAAGTATCTCGATAACCCTAATGGACCTTAAAATGGTCTTGGTACCCTAAACCAATCCTAAAAATTCACCTTTGAGGTAAAAGCATCCCGATGAGCAAAATGATCGAAATGCCCTTAGAGTATACCTTTGACATGAAAGTATCTCGGTAACCCTAATAGACCTAAAAATAGTCTTGGTAGTCTAAACCAATCCTAAAAATTCACCTTCAGCATCAAAGCATCTCGATAAGCAAAATGACCAACATGCCTTTAAGGTATACCTTTAACATGAAAGTACCCAGGTAACCCTAATGGACCTTAAAATGATCTTGGTAGGCTAAACCAATCTTAAAAATTCACCTTCGATGTAAAAGCATCCCGGTAAGCAAATTTATGAAAATGCTCCTAAGGTATACCTTCGACATGAAAGTATCCTAGTACCCCTAATGGACTCTAAAATGATAAAAATTGGATGAACCTATCCTAAATGTGCACCTTTGGCATAAAAGCATCCTGGTTACTATCTAGAACTTGATTTTAAAAAAATTACCAAAATACCTTTATGGTATACCTTTGGTATGAAAGTATCTTGATACCCTAATGGACACTAAAATGATGAAAAGTAAATGAATTTAGTCTAAATGGAAAAGCTAAAAGTTTAAGTTTGACTTGAAATGCAAAATTTACAATTAAGCCCCTAAATTTTTAAAAATTACATTTCGTATCCTTCGGAGGACCAAACAAATACGAAAGGTTTTGAAATTTTCAATATCCCTACCAAAGGCCATAGAGATAATAGAAATCGTTGAAACTGATCAATGTACATTTTGCACCCTAAATATGAAAATTTGCTATTTAGTCCTTACACTTTCCTAAATTTTCATTTTAATCCTTACATTATAAAATAACCTAAAAATCATTTTTAAAAAATCATATAAAATTATGCATGAAAATGTAGCCCATATATCAATAAATATTCAGCCAAATACCTTGCCCAATTTTTTTACAATTTACAAAGTAACCCCTAAACATTGTAAAATTACATTTTAACCCTTCTATGGTAAAGTACCACAAAAAATCATTAAAAATCATGAAACCAGCAAAGAATCAACACAAAAATCATGGTAACAATATGCAAGGATGTTCGGCCAAGCATTTTTAACCACAAAATGTAATTTTCATATTTTACAATTTAGTCCCTAAACTTTCTAATATTTACAAAATAACCCCTAAAATATTAGAAATGCCTAAAAATTGTTTACAAATACACAAATAAGAAATCTCATGGCCTACAAAGCTCTCAACCAAGCCAAAATGTCAAAAAAAACTTTTATAAATTTTACAATTTAGTCCCTATGTTTACTAATATTACAAAATAATCTAAACATCATGAAATCAAAATAAAAATAAGCACAAAATGGTCATGAACAATTCCAATCATATTTGGCCAAGATGATAAATGCAAAATACATACAAGCTTTGACATAAAAACCATGGAAATAAGCATAAATAATTATCATCAAACTTAAATCAAAGAAAAATCATAAACTAAATATAATATTATTCTAATCAACATATCAACATCACAATAACATGAAAGAAACATGAACATAAATACAACAAAATCAAAATCATAATAACAAGAATAGTAGTATATATATATATATACAAGATTTAACTAAAAAATAACTAAAAATACAAAAAAAAAATAAAGCCACCGTGTTTAACCTTTCAACATGGATGAGAATCCATGAGCCTTAACATGATATTGGCTTAAGAATGAGGATGAAAATGAATCAAATTGAAGAAGAGAAAAGACAAGTGTGATACCTTAAGGAAAAACTTGAAAAACTAAGTGTTGTTTTTTTTTTCCAAGCTCTATTTTTCTTTTTTTTTCTTTAGCCAAAAAAACCTTCCATATGAAAAAAAAATCCTCATTTTATTGAGGAAGGGGCGGCAATCTTGCTGCCCCAAATTGGAGTGGCTGAATGGCCAGTAATTTCTTCTTTTTTTTCTTTTTTATATGTTTTTGATGTTAAGTTGGCTTGTTAGGTTGGAAATGTCATAAGCCGATGCTCTTGTTATCTTTTCTTACAAATCACTCTATTATCAAGCTCATGATGAAGTTGATCAGCTCATGTAATGGGTAATTAGGATGTAACCAACTTGGCTAGAAAGTAATTGGATGAGAAAACAAACTAGTTAGCATGTAACTAATTGGAAAAAATAAATTAAATTAAATTAAATTTGAATTAATGTTAATTGATCATAGAAAAAATTTTAGAAATGAAATGGTGCAAAAGATCCTGCTGGAAGTAAAAAACTCGTAAAATTTTATGAGAAATACCTTAGTATAAGAAAATTGACATGTATGAAAAAAATTCAAAACCCATGAAATAAATTAAAATTTGAAAAACTATTTTAATGGGAGTTAAATGACAATATTAGATGAACTTTAAAAATTTTAAGCCGAAGAAAATTCTCCCGAAAACATTTATAGAATAAAAAATTTGATTTTTAAAAAACAAGATAATTTCAAGGAAAAAAATCAAAAGTCATGGAAATGAATGAATTTTTGAGAACTAAATTACGGTGAATCAAACAATAATATTTTATGACTTTTAAAAATTATAAACCAAGAAAAATCACCCCAAAAACATTTATGGAGTAGAAAACTCCGTATTTCGAAAAGAGGAAGATTTCAAGAAAAAAATCAAAACTCATGAAAATGAATGAATTTTTGAAAACTAAATTAATGTGGATCAAATAATAATATTTAATAAGTTTTAAAAATCATAAACCAAGAAAAATCATCCTGAAAGCATTTACGGAGTAAAACTTTGTATTTCAAAAACAGAAAAATTTAAAAAAAAATTCAAAACTCATGAAAATGAATAAATTTTTTAAAACTGAATTAAGGTGAATCAAATAATAATATTTAATGAATTTAAAAGTTATAGACCAAGAAAATCATCCCAAAAACATTTATGGAATAGAAGACTCCGCATTTTGGAAACAGGGAAATTTCAATAAAAAAAATCCAAAACTCATGAAAATAAATGAAATTTCCAAAACTAATTTAATGTAAATCAAACAATAATATTGGACGAATTTTGATGTTTGAAACTCGAGAGGATTCCCTTAAAAATTTTACAAGTAAAGAAAAACTCGTATTTCAATACTGAGAGAAATTACATAATTTCATTGACATTAAAGTAAATCAAATTCAAGACCACATATTATTTAACATTAATTTTTAAAGTGAAGAAAATGAACGTGTAAAATTTTTAAAAATAAATCAACAAGAACCAAAAGTAAAATTTACGGGTACGATACTCGTAAGACTACAAAATTTAAAATTAATTTATAAAATTTACAATTTGACACTTCATAGTAGAAAATGGCAACACATTTTTTTTCTTGAATATTTATGATTTTTCGGGGTGAGAATTGGCATAAAACCACACTGGTGTTGATAAAAAATATCCGACCACCAATTTCTCGAGTTTTTTCAAAAAAATCACAAAAAATTCCTAAAGATGGAAAAATTGACCATGAGATCATCCGTAAAGGTAATTTCCAAAATTTGTTAAGAACTTGTTCAAAAACAAAAATTTTTCCTTTGCGGATTTATCATTTGTACTCGAAAAATAAATTTTTCAATCATATACAGTTATTTACATATAACTGATTAAAATTTAAAAAATGTAAAACCCTTCTGGTGAAAGTTGACTTCCATTAAGATAACTATTACACTTTTATTTTTAAATATTTAAAGCTTTCGAGAATAAATAGCTCAGACGAATTTAGGTATCTATATATAGAAGCATAGCGCAGACAATTACTTACTAATGCTATCAGACTTAATCCCTCTAGAAGCAAATTTACCATAGGCATAGCTTGGAAATGCCTAACGAGGAGAAATTGCCTTGGTATGGTTCCCCTTACACGTGCCAAATTATTCTTTTATAACTTGGCTCGCTATACTGAATAGATTAAACACTGTAGAGAAAAAAATCTTGGGTTATGCAGCTTCAGTCTACTACATGTACTCCGTGCTCTTCCCAAAGGGGAACAAAGACCATTTATTTTTTGCCGATAACTTCTCAACGTAGGTATGGCATAGGTGCTTACTACTTCAGGTATTAGCAAATAAGTCAGTGACTGGTAGGCTGTATTGAAGCGGGTTATCATGAATCTTAAAGGGAATCTTTCAAAAGAATGCTCCTGAAGCTGGCTTTGATGTCAACAATATGCTTTATATGGTGGGAGAGGAATTCTGGGAAACATTCCAGTCGTTAATGCTCCCACAAAGACCTATTTCAATGAGTTCTTATTGATTCCATTATAAAGGATCCTTTTCTTTAGCGGTGGGTCGTGTAATTTTAGCCCCTGGATTTTGATGTGGCAGACCAAACTTTGTTTTTCTTTTTTATAAATAATATTCAATTATCCAAAAAAAAAAAATACAATTATCATCTAGTATGTTTAAATTGATTTTATATGTAAAATAATGTATTGACTATAGATATACAAGTAAAATACAAAATTTATGATCATATTGTTATGAATTTTTTTTTACTATGTGATTAGTTGGAATGTTTTGAATTGTTATTGTTCTTTAGTTTTTTGGGGGGTGAAGGGAGGGGGCAAATATTGTCAAAAGAATTATTTCAACCATTTTCATTGCATTGTTCAATGCTTAGGAGCTACAGCAAATCCTTTTCATATGAAATGGTAAAAATATTACATTAGAGTTTATATAGAAATGTTCATTTCAGATGACTCTTACTCAAATGTGTGTTTTTTTTTTTCTTTCTTTTTTCAAAGATTAGTAGCAATGACAAACAAATAAAGAATGTTGCACTAACATGTTAATCTTTCACTGATAAATTGGAAGACTTGGAATAACAAATAGATATAAACTTTGATTGCATGTCTTTTAAATATGCTAATAAAATGTTGTGTCAAATGTCAATTGTATTATAATAAGATTTAAAATAAATTACGTTTTAATTATCATAGATACAATTATGTTAGTCATATAATATCCTATCGTTATACATGTTATCTAAATAAAAGTATTATATTTTCAAAGTATAATATATCAATTTAGAATAACGTGTATAATATAATTTAGATCAAATTATGTAATCTCTTATCGTTATACTTATATATTTTATTTTAGGGTAAATGTCATGTTTTTAATTTAAATATATAATATCTTAACTTTGCTCACGTGATTTTCTAAAAATATATAAAATATGCCATTTATATATGTATGTTATAATAATTTATACATTATGTAAAACATTAAGTTTTGTCATGAGGACTTTATATATATATAGATATATATTAATTTGAATTAAATTACATTTTATATTGAACTTTCAAAAATTTTTAATTTAAATTAAATACTATTTAATTCAAATCCGAGCTTAAAATTGATTTTCTAAATTAAGAATTATTTTTTTAATTAACAAATTAAAACTTTTGGATTGAGCATTTGAAACCCAAATTGCGCCTACCAATATCCATTCCCTTTATTATTCTTTTCCTTTCTTTTTCTCTTCTTTTATTATTTTCCAGCATGTTAAAAAAAATAAAATAAAAACATGTGAAAATTATTTGTAATTGTCAGAAAGGTTTTCATCCGCATGAAACTGAATAAATTTACAGTATTTTTTTCAAGGAAAAAACAGTTTGCTTTGAAATGTCAACTGAACTTGCATTTAGATTCAATTAAATAGTCTTTATATATAGCAAAGGTTTTGGTTTGACAAGTAAACAAAACATTTTAAAAAAATAATAATTTGAAAAACACACTTATTAAGGCTTTTTTTCTTAATTCGAAATGATAATCGATTTCAGGCTAACATTCTTAAACCTACACCCAAATCTCTAAACCGAAGTTATTTGGTAAAGACGAGACTTGAAGTTTAAAGTCGATCTCGATTTTTGGTATATTGAAACTATGCCCAAATGAGAAAGTTGAGAGTGACACCTACATGCTTAAGTTGAGACAGGAACGATGTTGATTAGTCTCAGAACAATCACCCGATAACTAGTCAGCCCCCTCCCCTCTCTTTATTCTTTATTCTCCCTTTAAAATTTTTTTCCAGATTTTATTTTTTAAAAAAACTACACATTTTCTGAATTATTTTGATACTTTTTTTTTAAAAAAAAATTCTATATTATCTCTAGCCAAAGTTCTTTGCATTTTTGAAATTTTAAAGAAGATGGCAGAGACAGAAGGGAGAAAGGACAAAAGAAGAATCAAAGAAGAAAAAAAATATTCATTGTAACATGTAAATTGACTTGACATTAAAATGAGACGTGATTATAATGGTGTAAGTTACGGATACTACATACAACACGAAATGGAAATGTAAGCATAAAAATGTTCATTTGTAAATTACAGGTACTACATTGACAATTTTATGAATTGTAGGGACTATTCTTGATATTATCCGATGAAAAATAATAGCAATAATAAAAATAAAAATGAATTGCGGCAAAACAAACGAAAGTATTCACAAAAGAAAAATAATACTTACATTTTCTTTTTCGCTTCTTTTTTTTTTTCCCTTAAGTGGGGAAGACCAAAGGAATATATTTATTTTTATAATATTCCCACATATAAATCTTTGTTGTCATGCTTTTTTCTTTTTCTTTTCCATCTTTATTAAGTGGGATTGCCACATATATGGTGGGCTTTTCTCTGCTATCTACATAGCACAACATTAATCCCTTACCCTTCCCTTCCCATATCTCCTTCTCACCACCAAACAACAGTAGCCAGCTCACCACCACCA
>JBBYHO010000002.1:3083333-3111594 GCA_038382025.1 Adansonia gregorii
CCTTTTTCCTTTCCGCCGCTACTACTCCCAGACGCCCAAAACAAGAACATTCGTAATATATATATAGATATATATATAATTTTGTAAACAATATAATAATAATTTATTAAGCAGTCAATATTGTAATAATAATAATAATAATATTTACCTCTTCTGGGTTTAACGGTGGCAACTTTGATAGTTTTCTTTTCTTCCTTGGTTTTCTCTTCCGGCGGGAAAAGAACACCGTCAATCCCCTGAACCGAGATCCTTCCGTCAGTATAAATGTCGGGATCGAACAGATAAGCAGATCCATCGGTGTGTCCGAATTTAACTGACCCATCTGCTTCTTGAGCCAACACTTTATGAGGCAGCCTCAACGTGTCGTACGACACTTTCCCAAACCTCCTCACCGCATTGTACATGCTTTCCTCCGTCTGGTACTCTGGAATTACATGGTAATAAATGATTTGTTCAGGTGCACCTGGCTCGCTTAGCTGGTCCGTTGTTAACTTGGCCATGGCCTCGTCGTTAGGTGCTAAAACGGTTAGAACGTAGCCCTCGGAAACCAGACGTCCCATTTCGGTGGCTAGCGATGTTAAGTTCACTAAAATATCAGCCATTTCATTGTACCCTCCATATTGCAGCAAAGTTTGTATGAAGTCTTTGACTTGTCTCATTCCGTTGAAATGATGGTGGGGTCCAACTGGACCTGGAGCTGGTGCCGGAGCTAGCGATGGGCCCGGAGCCATGGCATCGTAAATTGGGAGGACGGGTGGAGCACCGGGCTTCACCGGCGGGGCTGGTTTTTTCAAACGGTGGGTTCTGGGGTCAACTTCCGGAGCTCCTTCTGGTTTAACGGCGGAGATTGAGCTAAGGCTTCTACGATTGTTGAAATCTTGCTGTACGGATCGAGGGATTAATAGCTGCTCGATGCCGTGGATTACGCCATCTGGACGGTCCACAGCGTTGGGGTTGATCACTTTGGCTCTGCCAATGAATTTGGGCCCGGATGAATCTTCACTTGAGAGCTCAACTCGGTCATTAGACAAGGTATGGTGGTGGGTCGAGCGGGAGGTTGATTTCGGCCATGAGTGGAGTTCTATCCTGGCGGGCACAATGTGGTAAAGCAAGAGAGTTTGAAGGGACTTGAGATTGCCAGGTTCCAGCAAAAAGCGCTTGAATTCAGGGTCGAGATCTCGCTCAAGAGCTTCATTTTTAGGAGCAAAAATGGTAATATTGTGTTTGCCAACAGTTTGTTCCAGGGTCTGCAGCAGCAAAGCTTTCTCCACCAATTCCGCAAGCTCCGTGTAATGTGAGTCGAGTAAAGCTACCAGGACTGAATTGGAATTGATCTGACCAGAGTGTATAGTCGCAGACGATGAGGTTTCTTGCAATGCAAGGGAGAGTCTAGAACATGAGAGTAGAAGAAGAATAAGAAAGTTGAAGAAGAACAAAGCCATAACTGCTCCGCTATCTAAAACTCTAAGAGTTTTGGTTTGTCGACGATCACTGAGTTTGGTGAGTGTTTTTGTAGCTGTTGTTTATACTGAACGTGGATATTAACTGAAGTAATGAATGAAAGGAAATTGAAGTGAAAAAGGGGCAGTGGATGGTGGAGGGTTAAAATAGCGTCGGTTGGGGGTAAAGGTACTGTAGGGGGAACACGTGGGAGGTAAGAAATGTTTTTCAAAGGTTGCCGGCCCCTCAAGGCTTTACTTTTTTGGAGTGGGGAAGGTCCGTTTTGGTCCAAAGCAGGTTTTCTTAGGCCTACTCCAGAATTTAGGACAACGAGCCTTCCAAATGAACCCCCGACCGCCACCCCCCCCCCTTCCCAAAAAAAGCCAGGGCAGGCTGTGACGGGGGTGCGGTGAATTTGAATCCAAGAGATCCAAGCTAACATAAAAATCCATGGGCATGAAAAATTGTATGTATTTTAATTTTTTATTATTAAATTTAATATTTTTATTATTATATATTTAAAATTAGAATAAATAAAAAAATTATTAATTAGTTAACTGAAATTTATTTAAATTGAAACATAGTTTTGCAAAGTATAGTATATAAATTTGGGTTTTTGGGTTTTTGGGTTTTAGAGGAAATTAGGTTATTATAGTATTTTACGCATCATATTTTTTAAAGTTATATCACTATTTGAATATATTTTTTTAACAGAATTAATAATTTTTTATTTGTTTTAATTTTAAATATATAAAAATAAAAATACTTAATTGAATAATAGATAGATTAAAATATACTTTATATTACAGTATAAGGATTACAAAAGGACTTTTATCCATCGTTGAAGTTAAACTTTTCAATCTAACTCAAGGATAGAAAAATTAATCCAATTGGTTCGCATTCAATCCGATTTGATCATAAAAGGTTAGTTAACAGTCAAATTGCCTAACTCAAATCCAAAAATAATTTTAACTTAAAATAATTCGAATCTAAAATAATTTAGATTGAATTGATTCAAACTTGAAATGATTTGAATTTGAAATAACTCAAACTTAAATTAAATATAATTTTACTTTAAAATATTAATTTAATAAAATAAAGAACGGTAATATTATTAAATTTTATTACTTCAATTATCTTTTCAAACATTTTTCTTTACTATTATAATTAATATATTTTTAATTACAATTAAGAATGAATTATTTTTATTATTATAATTGAATTTCAATTACTATATTTATTAGTATATATTATAAATAAAGTTTTTTTTATTTTGATAAGATAATTAAATAGATCGATAAAATAAAAAATAATTAACGATAATTCAATAAAATTATATGTTATTCTACTTATGATAGTCTTAAAATATTTAAAAAGTCAATAATTATTAGTTTTTTAAAAAAATAAACAATAATAAAATAACATATATGTTATATTACTTATGATAATTTAATAATATGATTTAATATAAATTATATATTTTTATTCTAATGGGTATACATATGGTTTATAATAAATTATATAATATTTGTTTCAACTTCTCAAAATCCTAAGATTTAACATTAGACATCTTCTTAATATTTTGGGCTAATATTAGATTTTCAAAAATAATTCTAAAAGCCCATGTATTTAAGCTTGAAAATAAAATATGCTGCCACCATTTTATTACCAACATCGAAATTTTTATTCATTTATTTATTATATTTTTACATTCTTTGAAAAATAAAAGAAATAAATAAAAATTAAGAAAATAAATAAAAAATAAGAAAGAAAAACAAAATAAAACAGATATAGTCCAAATTACGTCCAAAGCCCAAAAACATAACTGGATCTAAAATGCAACGTTAGGCTCAAAACCTACAATAAATCTAACGCAATAATTTTACACCCAAAATAAAAGCAAATCCTAAAGTAATTTGGACTGAGATCAATTTATAAAACATAGTTATAAATCGAAAAATAAACTTTAATCTTCGGATTTGATTTAAACAATATTTTATTAAAATTAAGATATTTTAAACGAAACTAATTAACCATCAAAATACTATTAAATCAAATCATCTCAATAATGCTTCAAAAGACTTCATAAAAATTGGGTGTCTACAATAATTTATCATTATATATATATATATATATTTGAAAATAAATGTATTATTTTTAATTTTAAAGGAATAACATCTTCTCGTGCAATGCAGAATTATAAATAAAAGTCATTGATAATGGTAATATTATTTTAACTTAATGCTTGGTATACTACATATATGAAATATCTTTTCATGTTATTTAAATTAAATTATTTAATTTCTTATTAATATAAACACTTTTTGAAATAAATGTATTGTTTTTAATTTTAAATGTACAATCTCTTAAATCTTATTATATTTTTTACATATAAAATAGATCATTGATATATATATAATTTATTATAATGATGGTTCGGAAACATTATAAAAATATCTTGTCACGTGAGATATATAATAAATTAATCTCTTATCATTGTACATGTTATATAGAATAAATGTATTACTTTTAATTTCAAATTTATAATTTCTTATATATTATTTATATTAGTTTTGTCAATAATAGTATCAAGTCATTTAGCGATACTTACTGGGAAGTTCATATAAAATAAATTATTTTTATTTTATTGTAAATAGCTATAAAAGAAAATGTATATGAATAATTATTTGATACACTAGTAGTGGATCTTTTTAACTTTATAAGTGGGTTTAAAATGTTGTCATATGTCCTGAATGTATATTTTAAAAAAAATAAAAATTAAATAAATAGGATACATCGTAGTACTTTAACCTTGCTTGTGAAGTTTAGAAATTCCACTGCCAATGTATAATCCAATATATATACATGCACAAAATAATCATATATGTATACATTAATAATAATAATAATAATAATAATAATAATAATAATAATAATAATAATATATTATACAAAAAATTTTTATTTGACATTTTAGTGGTTAATGAAATCAAGAAGGGATAAATTAATTTTTTAAGATCTTTTGACAAGTAAAAACTTTAGAGAAATAAATTGATGCAATTAAAAGCTTTGGGTTGCAAGTTAGTAAATAATAAGAAGCAATTAGATAGAAGGGAAAATAGTAGCAAATTCAATAATTTAAAGAGGTTCGACTTGAATTGCCTATGTACTCTACTTCGGCCTCACTTGCCTCAAATTTTTCCAATTCGCTAATCGAATTGTTTTACCTTTCAAGGCTAAGGTATAACTTCTAAAACCCCTTATCTTTTTGTTAAGCCTAAGAACTTTTACCCTTTCTATCTTTTATGGCTAAGATAAAACATTTTTCCACTTTTCAATTCGCTAAATAGAAACCCTCTTTTACAAAGATTAAAGTGTAAACAAATAAAATCTCTAAAGACCAAGTGTTTATAAGAGTTTAGGCACAATGATGACGATTCTAAAGATAGAACTGCAAAAAATACTAGAATGGATTGAAAGAATTAATCTAATACACAATGAATTACTTAGAAATGTGAAAAAGATGAAAATTAAGACTCTAAGCTTAATCTTTTGGTCCATCATCTTGTTAAAGGTGTTGAAAATTCTTATTTATAGCTTTGATCATGAATATGGTTGTTGGAAATGTTTGGTGAAAGAATATAGTCGTTGTAAGCTTCATTTATGTGATTTCTATTTATTCCTACCCATATGTATTGATACATTAGTTGGTATATTGATACAATACCTATTTTCATACAAAATATGGCAGTTGAAAGAGCCGTGTACTGATACAACTAAGGAATGTATCGATATAGCCCACTTTGTATCAATACTTTGGAGATATGTATCAATACAATCAAGGATTTCACGTTAGTTTAGCTACTGCCAAGCATTGAATCAATACATACAAGGTGTGTATCAATACATACAAGGTGTGTATCAATACATTCATATAAAAATCATCTTTAAGGGGTTTTTCCTGACTTAAAACATTACAAAACTTATCTCAAAAACTTTTTGTGCAAATATATACATAAAGAACACATTTTTGAGTTTCAAAATGTTTTCAAAATAATTTATGAAAAGATACTATCTTGAAAATATTTGAACACAAGCGAATTAAGCTTAAGTATTATATCAAAACCTAAATTAATTCAAAGCTAATATAGCTAACAATCTTTCCATTTTTGATATGACAAAACTTATGGTGAATTTGCTTGTAAAACTCCCGCTTAATCATTTAAAGATTTTTAATAAGACTCCTCTTTAATAAAGGCATTATTATAAAATTTGAAGATTTTATAAAATACTTTTGGAAAACTTGGTAATGACATTTTTGGTCGTATTTAGCTATAAGATTACCAACACAAATAATTTCATGAGATGTAAATAATGTAAGCACATTGAAATCTTCTTATTTGTTAGCATATATGTATAAATAAAGCACAAGCAATTTATCCCTAAAATTTTCCCCTTCTTGAATATCTAAAAGGTAAAAGTTATGATAGAAGAATTTAAAGCTAGGGGACTAATTCCAAGATTTCAAAGAGGTACATCAATCATGAATCATTTAAGAGCATGTACACCAATTGTTGAGAAAATATATGCCTTTAAGCTGTAATATGTAGTTCATGCAATTCTTGTATTTTTTTAAAACATTTAAGCACATTTGAGATTATGAGTAATAAGACAAACCAATTGTTGAAGGATTTTAATAATGTTAATCCAATTGTTGTATAGATGCATAATGGATATTAGTTGTTGATTTTTTAGTTCATATGCATACTCATAATCATTCAAGCAATCACATGGAAAGTTGAAAAAATTTGTTAACAAAATCATAGAAAACTTCTGTAGTTTAGAAAATTATTTACTCATTCATGATATGTCAATAAGATCATTTGAGTAATATTTTAATCAATGAACACGCATGAAGATGTAATCATTTTAATCCAATAGTTAAGACATAACTAAGACTTAGGATATCAACTGTTAAAAAATAAGTGTTATAACAAAAGATCTCAAAATTCCAACTTAAAATTATGTTCAAGGATTCATGCTTGGTAAATATTTCAAGCATACATTACACACAAAGATACCAATTGTATAAAATCAACTCATATAAACTTAATGCTAAAAGATAAGAATTATATAGCATTAGTTTAGTAGATACCTCAACCTTCCCAAGCGTTATAGATACACTTATTTGGACTTTGAAGATCATGCCTAAGCGTTTGAGTATTCCTTTATGGTTTTGGCTTGATTTGAAGAGGTTACATGCTTTGTTTGCTTTTTGTGCAAGTGTTCATCTTTTCATGAAAAGCTTTTATCTTAATGAACTTCAAAACTTAAAAAAAGACATCTTGGCAAAAGAAAAGCATTAGTTGTTCCAAGAGTCAATATATATATATATATATTCAATAAGCTCATGGATTTGTCAAATTAAAAAAAATGTTTAATGAGCTTAATGAGATTTTTGAACCAAATGATACCAAATGTTAATAAATGGAAATTACTAAACATTTATGGTACCGATTGTCACTATGTAAGAAAATATGTTCATCAAGGCACAAAAACAATAATGCATAAAAGTTTTGCATTTTAAGTAGTACGGCAAGATGAGCATTAATCTACTAATTCATGCATTTAATTTGTGAAACACTCATCAATTAATCAAATATGATGTTCAAGCATGTGATGAGGTATGAAATGGCATTCCTTAATGTTTATGAATCATAAAAATGAAGCATTTCAAGTAAAAACCCACTCAAATGATTAAATTTTGCATATTAGAATCAAAACAGCATGAAATTAGTCAAAACAAGTTGTTTGTATCGATACAAAATGGGAATGTATCAATACACACAGCGTTGCATTGATACAATATTCAGTGTATCGGTACAATCTATGCTTTTCTTAGTTTTTCTAGGTTTGGTTCATTGTATCAATACAACACTTAAGGTATTGATACATGTTTTAGGTTTTTCGAAAATGCTTAGAAAACAAATAATTTTGCATTCCAAAACCCTTGATTTGAAGTTCTAATACAAACTTTTGATTTTTAGCATTTAAAACTTATTTGAATGTCCCAAAGTTTGAATTAAAACAACTTTCAAAATCAAGTTGGAATGATTTTGAATTTTTGGTCATATAAACAACTTAGGTTCATGCAATACGCAACTAAACGTCTTGAGAATAAGAAATTTTCATTCAAACCATATATGCACAAGTTTATAAACATTTTCAAGCCATAAAACATGAACTTATAACATATTCAAACAATCAAGTCATAGGCAAGCATAATTGAATATAAAGCATTAAAGGACTTAAAGACTTGTTAATGCATGTTCGAGGTATCAAATCGTATAACTAAACTCTAAATGCTCCCTTTAAGTATATCTATACTATTTACTGATGCATTAGAGCTTTTTAACATTTTAAGATATGAAATTTTTCTAAAAACAAGCTTTTATACACAAAACATGCTTGAGTTCATGCTTCATAACATTATTTCACAAATCAATCTAGCATATCATGATTAAGCATCAAATCATCAAATGCATATATAATTAAGCTCATATTCAATCAAAATGCAAAACATGTATTTTTCATTAAAATCATTTTGTATTAAAGTAATAAAATATTTTTCATCTAAAGAATGAATAGGTAGCCATATATGATAAGACAAGCTTAAAGCTTAAAATTTACCCATCAAACTTCCCTGTATGTCTAGAGCATCCAAATGTATTACTTTGCTCCTTACTGCTCCAACACACCTATAAGAGAACAACCATTTTGTTTTTGACACCTAAGTTACTTTGGGTCCTTGAAAGTTAGTTACCAAGTTAATTATTCTTTTAGGAGCCTGTACTTGCCTTATCGTAATATGCCCTCAATACACCAATGATGTCACTAATTAAAAAAGAGAATTTAGCCTTTTGGTCATTCTTTGATTAGGATATGGATTAAGCGTGATGATATGAGAATGGGGGAGACTGTTGGATAAATTACTCATCCAACTAGTCTTAGATAACCACCATAAAATGGCCACAACTTAGAGTTGCCACTAATCATTTTGGGCTAAACATGATCGAACATCTATTAAAACCATATCTCAAGTTATGATACTTGAAGAATTGATTTTATGAATTGCATATACCATAGTTCATTTTAAAAAGGTTTGGGAGTTGGTTACGCATAAGGAAGGATTAACACCCAATGACACCCTAAATTAGTACCTCATGGCCTCGACCTCAATTTTCCTAGCTTTGTTGCTTTATTATATAATGATGCATGAGATTTGGAGAAGAATAAGTCCGACTTTTATAAAAGATTTGGTTCCATTATGTAACATAAAGGTGTGGCAAAATGTAAAGCTTAAACAATTTCAGACTTAATTTGAAAAAAGGTATTCCGCATTAGTACAAGGATGATACTGATATGAAACATTGCCTTAATAATTTTAGGAAATTTGATTTTAAAAACATAGATGTACAACCATTATCAAGGAAATAAACATTATAGACATCTCTTTTAGTCTAGGCTATCATCCGAGGCATCGAAGGTTATTATCTTGGGCATCTTTGGAGTTATTTGGATGAGCATGGGTTAGTTTCCCATTATTTCCAACTAAGGTGAGGTATTCAGAAAGCCTCAGGTACGAGCAAGTTACAATGGTGTGTAAATATTGATACAACGCTTTTAAATCTCTGAAAATTTAAATTTTCTCATTTAGTATTGATACAAATGGGTTTGGTATCGATACCTAAAGTATGGTATCAATATTGAGCATGTTTGTATTGATATAAGAGTTGACAGTAGCTAAAATCATGACTTTTAGGCAAATGTATCGATACACATGCAAGAGTATTTATACAGGACTTTGTGGTGTTAATAATGGTCTTCAAGTCTCAAGACTGGAAACCCTTTTTATTCTAGGTATCGATATAGATTTTATTGTATCGATATTGAAAGGCAAAATTTGCCTTTTGTATTAATACAAAATGCTTTGTATTGATAAAAATAAGGCATTTTTGCCCAATTCAAGCCATTTTTCAGCCTTTACACCATTAATCTAAAAATCCAACTGAAATAATTTTTTTGCACCAAAAATCATTAAAATTTAGGCTTCAACTTTGGACTTGTGATTGGATTTTAACAAAATTTTGAGGCCAAATAGCCATGACAAAGGACATTTTATGACATTATGCAAGTTACTAAAGGGTAAGATCAATTTTTCTCAATACTCAGCTGGATAAAGTGGGACTTGATCCACTATTTTTGCTGAGTATTGCATGGTAGCTATATAGTACCTTGTCCCTGCATGAGGTAAATGCATAAAAACCCTATAATACCCTTGCTTTGTTTTTCATTTTTTGTCTTCATATTCATGTGGCTATATGTGCCAACTTTGGCTCAACTAAAACACTCTACAGAAACACGACTCTCTACACTCTACATACATAAACACATTCTTAGTAGAAACACTTATTTTCATAAATTCTCTCAATATTCCTCAGCCATTAAAAAACCTTCTTTATTCTCGTAGCTCCTTAAAATGACCATTAAAGACCCTTCCAAAACCTTCTATTCCATTCATCATTCTTTTTAAAACTCCCTTCCATCAATATCTTAGCTAAAAAACTCTTTTTTTATTATTTTCTTGCTAATCAACATAAAAAGAGGGAAAAAGGTGAATCCAAAGTTATCGCTTAAAGAAAAAGGCTAAAGATTAAAGTTTTAGGTATATTTTCTCCCCTTGATTTATTAATTTTCTTATTTTTTAGCGTTTACATCATCATAGTGACCCTTTTATGTTACCATGACCCTTCCAAGATTCTTATGCATTATTATGCCCTTGGTTGTATTAGTTTTAGGATTTTGATCATTTTCTTGATGCCTAGATGTTGCTTGAATGGTCAAACATGCCATGTTTTATTTTCACCATCACAACAATCCCTGTTCATGCATTTTTTGTCATGTCCTTCACATGTTCAACTCATATTTGAATGTTTTCGCTAACATGCCTTGAGCATATTCATGCATTTTCTTGTATTTTAGTAGGTTTTATGGAACAAAAATGTCATGTTGAAATTTCTAACATGTTTTACTTATTTAAACATGTTCATAAAATTTTTCATAGCATGATTGTTGATGTCATTTATGAAGTTAATATGTTAATGTATCCTTCCTACTTATTTCCTTGCATTTTTGCCTTTTTTTCCTTGCTAAGAAGTCATCTTTTGGTTTCAATGTGTCATTTATGTTCATATCTATGCATGTCATATTTTGTTCTTAACATTTTCATTGAAATGTTTACTTGTTGACTGCAAAAATTGATTTAAAAAACCCATATTAAATTTATGCTACCTCTTGTTAATGGAAACTAGCATGGATTTGATATCTTCACTAAATTGGCCCTTCAATCTTACAGATAAATCAAGCTTTCCAGGTATGGATTTATGGTTAAATGAACTCCAAAATGCTATTTTTCAAAAGAAAAATTCCCTTTTATTTGTTAAAAATATTAAGCTTTGATTTTGAGTTTAGCACCGCCATTTGTGGCATAGTTAACAAGTTGTTTTATTATTTTAAACTACTTTAGGATTATGGAATGAATTCACGATGCCCATTTCATCCATTTCTATCATGGATGTTCAGATATCCTTGGCTCAATTTTAGTCTTAAAAAACCCAAAACTACTAAAAAAACTCCTCTATTCTTGCCCCAGCAGCATTATAGCTACTGATAAAAAAATTGTTTTCAAGTTTAAGCGCATTTTTTTTTGGAATTGTTTAATATTTTTCATTGAAAGAGCATTGATTTATCTTTCTAACAATATTTCATTTGCAGTCGTACCATTCCAAATGAGTGAGTTAGGAATTTTTGAACCTTTGTTATCTAGAACCCCTAGAACCAGTGAATTGGATTCTGTTTTGGCCATTCGGCTCACCGATGATTTTTTTTTGAATTTTTTTAAATATTTTTCATAGAAACTTTGTTAAATTCCTTTTTTAAAAAGGTATCAATTGTGATTTAACGATTTGAAATAAGTCCAAGATGATTTTTCAAAGTCTATTATGCCTTTTTCCCCTTACATGCTACAGGTATCGAAACAAACCCAACTTTAAAAATTAATTCCACCAAGAAAATGATTTACTAGGATTTTTGGAATATTTTTATGCTAATCCTCATCGAGTTACCTTTATAATGATAACTCATTTATTCTCGAAAGCCTTCATAAAACTTAAAATAAATTTGAAAACGAAGATAGCGTGATGTTGTCCCTTATTTTGGAATCAAAATTAACCCAATCTCCCATACCATCTTTATCGAGATGTTTAAACATCTTAAAGTGCATCCAATTGACTCCCATAGACTCACGTACTATAGCAAAAGCTTTTAGGCTTAAGTCAAGGTTAAAATGAAAAGATAATTTTATTCAAATTCTCGGTTTATATTTTCCCAATCACCTTTTGCACCCAAAATATTCACTTTGTCCATAAATATCCAAATTTTCATCAATGTGGATACTCCAACCCTACCTCTATAAGGGGGTACTCTAACCTTACTTTTCATTTAAAACTTGAATTTTCTCTCTCCCGCACCTTCTTAGGACTTCTAATCAAAACTTTTTTAAAACATATCTGAATTTTCACCTTTGGAGATACTTCAACCTTACTTTTCAAAAGGTTACTTAACCCCTCTCTTCGCTTAAAATCTAAATTTCTCTCTCCTAAAACTTTTCAGGTCAGTTAGAATGTATCCCAAATCATTACCATTGGGGATACTGCAACCTTACTTTTCAAGGAGATACTTCAACCCTGTTTTTTAAATTCACTCAAAATTCAAATTCTCTCTGCTAGACATCCTTAGGTTTACTAATCAAACCTTCATTTTTCCATCCTAAGTTATTACTGAAGCCAATGCATCTCAAAATTATCAATCCAGTTATTCCTTAATAACCATGACAATTACGAGATACATTCTGATCATCCCTCATTTTTATGTTTGTTTATGTCTTTATTTTTATGCAACATTTTTATGTTCTTTTTCATCTTATTGACAGGTTTCCTTTTGTAATGAACATTATGCATTCATAATTTAAAATTGTTTTAAAAAATCACAAGGCAATGTTTCGCGCTGGTATCTCCCTAATGCTTAACACGGAACACATGAATTTTTGAAATTTAATTCAAAAGTTATTTTCATAAAAAAATCTCTATATTCCCCATATCTTCGGGGTTCATAGGCAATTTATACTTTCTTTTAAAACTTGGATCTACAATTTTCACAAAAATTCATGCATTAAAAAGGGATTACATCGAAATAATGATAAAGTGGAACCTATTAAATAGAAATCGTATCTTGAGTTACAGAACTCTGAGAATCGATTTTATGGACTGTGTATACCAGAGTTTGTTTTACAAAGGTCCAAGAGTCGATTACGCGTGGGGAAGGATTAGCATCCCCATAACACCCTGAATCAGTACCTCATGGCCATGGCCGTACAATATCTTGGTCTCAATTTTCTCAACTTTGTTATGTTACTATTTAATTATATAATGCATGATATTTGGAGAAGAATAAGTATGGCTTTTATGAAAGACTTTGCTTCCATTAAGTAACCTAATGGTGTTTAAATTTGACATTTTTAACATTTGAACTATTTTCAATTTAGTCCCTATATCATCTATACTTCAATTAAGGCCTTAATTTCACTTCTCCGTTACTCCAAATTGTCAATTATGCTGCCTTATCATTTCTCCTTCCAATTGGACTCCTCAATACACTTTTCCATGTATTTATTTCTCCACTTTAATCTTCTCCCAAAATTTCCCACAATTCAATTTTTTCATAGTTTTAACTTTTGCAATTTAGTACTCCACTAATTCTATTTAAAATCCCTTTTAAAACTCCTTCACACAACCAATTTATTTTCTTAGATTTTATCCTTCTAATAATATCCAATCTAGGAATTAAAGAAACAATATATTTTTTGATAACCAAAAATTAAAGATATTTTAAGGATCTGGACTTAGTTAAAGAATTAAAAGGAATTATTATTTCCATTTCAAATCATATTCTTTCCTTTTATTTTCTTGTATTTATTTATTATTTCATTTCTTCTTATGATTTAATTAGATTTGATAATTTTAGACATGATTTAATTACATAGTATATACAAAATTTGAAAAAAAAGTAAAACATGAATAATATGAAAAATAACATAATAAAATACCAATACATAAATATGTCAAAATTTATACAAGATATATTATTAACTTATAAAAAAATTAATTATAATAACTTAAATATGGTTATAAAATAAAATATGACATGAAATAAATCATATAAATTAAATATTGCTTATAAAAAAATGGCATATCGTAATTCTAAATCTAATGCAACATTTAAAAGATACAAATAAAAAATATAAAATGATGAATAGTCAAAAGAAAGATAACTTAAAGGCTAAGTGGTTTAAAATGCGATAAGTTTTTCAAAAATAAAAGAAGACCCGGAAATATGCACTCAACCGAAACTTTATGATAAGAGGAAAAGACTTGATTTTTGAAATTAATTGAATTTAGAGATTGGACCACTAGCAAACCCTGCGCCTTCCTTTCATGGGAGGAGGCAGTCAAGTTTTTATCAGTGTAATTTATATGGCATCGGCATCAATCAATACGTATCAATTTTAAAGTAAAACGAAATAATATAGTAGTATATCATTTTAGATTTTATATCAGTCGGTGTTAATCATATTGATCAATACTAGTAAATATCAATATATAATCATCTGTACCCAGTGGTGCAAGATTTTGACTTTCCTTTAAAATTTCACTTGTTTAATTTTTTAACTAATTTTTAATTTTTTTTATGTCTTGATCATTTTTATTTTTTCATAATTATATTTAAAAGTAAAATATGTTAATTAATTAGGTTATTAAACCTAATTATTAATAATTTACTATACATTTTTAAATACTTTTCTACTTATTTATTGATGTTCGACATTTTTATATTAAATATTCATAATTTTAAATTTTATATTTGTATATAAACATATGTATTTTTCATATGCATAATTTTATATTTTATATATAATGAAGTTGTATTTTCATATTTACATGTTATATATTTTATTAAGGAACTTAAAATAACCTTTATATATATATATATATATATATGAAAAAATATTTGAAAATGCCAATAAACCCAAATAATATGCCGAAACACATTGGTATCGGTATGTATCCATATGATAATAAAAATTATACATCCATCTGTATGATAATGATTACCTGGAGGCATAAAAAAGATCAAGAGCGCTAAATTTTTTTTTTAAATTAATATGTTGGTCTTAACCAACAATGAAAAAATAAATGTATAAAGTATTTATTTGATAGAATATTAAAAGATAATTGACAATGTATTAAAAAATTTTAAAATTTTTGGAAGGCAAGACTAAAGATTATATTTATTTATAAATTCTAATTCATAAAACTAAGTTATAAATAGAAAAATATAAAGTTAAATTTGGAGATCAATTTAATTATATTTAATACATAAATACATATAAATATATAGATCAAGGACTTTCCAAAATTTGGACCAATTTAAAATTGGCATTTACAAATTTGGGGATCAAAATTAGGTGTCTACATTACTTATTTACAAAAATTAAAAGGAACTATTGTTGCCCTTTCATATCCTATTCTTTCCTCTCTTTTTTTTCCCTATTTTTAATTATTTTTACTTCTTCTAATAATTTAATTAGATTTGGTAATTTTATATTTGATTTAATTACACAATATAAGCATAATACAAAAAATAATTAAAATACAATAAAATATAAAAATAAGATAATAAATTATAAACATATAAATTTATCAAATTTTATATAATACGTATTATAGCAATATAAATATTAAATATAACTTAAATTGATTAAGAGATAAAAAAATAATATGACATATATAGATTAGACTACACCTGTCCATGGTCGAGTTTGGACTCGATATGTTCTTTTATTCTGGGCTGGCCTGAAACATATATTTTAGATTACAATAATATATTTTTAATGTAAATTTAATTATAAAATATAAAAATATTTATATAAAAACATTTTTTAATAAGATAAGCAATGATTTAGATTTAAATAGATAGATGAAACCAAATTGAATCTAAACTTGAAATTTACCTTTTTTTTTCCAAACTATAATCCAATCTTTTAAAATAAACCTATCATAATTCTAAATCTAATAAACCATTTAAAAAAAAAGAAAAAATTGTAAAATGATGAATCTTCCGAAAGATTGACTTAAATGCTAAGTAGTTTAAAAAGCAATAAGCTTTTTCAAAAATCAATAAGACCAAGAAAAAAGACTTTACGAGCAAAGAAAAGACTTGATTTTCGATATTAATAAAATTTGGAAATTGAAATGCTATCGTATCCTATGTCTTCCATTTGACATTATGTGATAAAGTATTAAAAAATGCAGCTTCAGCTCTTTGGCTTTTTTATTAAAATAATATAAAATTATTTTTATTTACATAAATAAGTTATTTTCAGATTATTTATCGAAATAGGCCAATTTTAAAAATTAATTGAGAAATCAATTGTAAAATTTAGTTGACAATCGCCAAATTGGATGGCGATTTCTTAACTTATTATAAGAAATCGACATATTAAATGGCGATTTCTCATTAATTGCAAATCCGGTGACCAAAATTTGAAAATTAAATGAGAAATCACCGTATCACATGGCGATTTCCCAACTAAGTATTTTTGTTTTGGTTTTTTGTTTTTTTTGTTAAATTATAAGGGTCGCTTACCCGTGACCCTTATAATTTAGGCTTTTGCAGCCTTTACAGAAGGATATGACTTATGTCATATCCCTCTAAGGTCACAGGTATTTTACCCGTGACTTTTGCTTAATGGAGAGACGAGGGGAGCCCCCTATAAAAAGAGCTCTCACCTCTGATAGAGTAACCAAAACAAAAAAAAATTTTACGAAAAGAATATAAATTATTTATTCATAGTTAAAGTGATTTTTGTTGTAATTAAGTTAATTTTTGTGTTCACTTGATGATTTCAAGGAAGAAGTTGAATTTAACTTTGAAGCGTTCAAATATTTCAAAGGTATGCGATTTTTTTTGTAGAAATTTAGTTTAATTTTTGTTTTAAGGCTAGGTAATGATGAATTTAAATGAAATTTTTTGTTGTAAGAAAAATTTTGATCAATTCAATGGCGTCGTCATCATCATCATCATCATCATTATCATCATCGTTATTGAGATTACAAAAGTATCATATATCATCAAGGGTATTATCTGAGGTACTAAATTATAAATTTTGTTAATGATATATTTAAAACAGTATAAATTATACATTTTACAAATAATAAATTAATGACTTTTTGAACAGGATACTTGGTTGGAAACACGATCACGGAAAGCATCTTTTTGAACCATTGAATACATTAATTGAAGACTATTTAAGAAGAGACAGATTTTACCATGCAGCCCTAGTTAAGCGCTATCAATATGAGGCAAGACTAATATGTACGTTGGTTGAACAATGGAAGCCTGAGACGCATACATTTCATTTTCCATGCGGTGAATGCATAATCACACTAGAGGATGTTGCACTTTAACTGGGTTTACCAATTGATGGGAAGGAGGTAACAGGAAGAAGTCTGTTATACTGGGAGACTTTATTCAAAGAATTGTTAGGCGTGATCCCTCCCAAAAACTTTATTCAGGGCTTAACTATCAAAATGACTTAGTTGATAGGAATATTTTGACAATTAGAATCAGCTACTCGAGCATATATTTTATGCGTCATTGGTGGAATGTTAACGCCCGATAAATTGGAAAATCGGGAACATTTGATGTATCTTCCAATTTTGGCAAATTTGAATGAAGTAAGAAAATATAGTTGGGGTGTTGCATGTTTAAGGTTATTGTATAGTGAATTCTGCCGTGCAACAATTGGGATGACACATGACATACGTGGCTGTTTAATACTGCTACAGTCATGGGCATGTTACTAGCTTCCATTTCTTGCTCCGATAGTTAAAGAAAATTATATATATCCTCTTGCGTTAAGGCAATAAATATAAGTATTATATTTATTCTTTAAGAACTTACATTTGCATGCAGGTTATTCATATTTTATATGTATTTGAACAGATGGTGCAGTCCAAAATAGTTTGGTCATACAACTATGGACATTGAAAGCATTAGAATACAACTAGATTGCATGGAACATAATACTGTAAATTTTGTAATAGTTTACCTTAAGTACATGCATTTTTAAGCTAACTTATTATATATGATCAATATTAATTTTGTCTATTATTTCACAGTTTTGATGGAGGCCATATATTGTGGATGAAATTGTAAAATGCGTCCCAATAGAAGCCTTCCAAAATAGCCACATCTGGATAGCAAACGTAGCATTAATATGATTTCAGATTGTGGAATGGTACCAGCTGGATAGGGTCTCATGCCAATTTAGGATGCAACAAGCAATCCTCCAACCACCTGTGAACCTTGACGAAGTTCATAAAGTTGATATGCACGGTAATTATGTAGAAAACTAGGCTAAAAGGTATTTAAATTTGATCCAGATTTGGAGAAAATGTTCTGGACAAATTGTTCAGGGTCTTAAAATTGTGTACAATAATTTTTCACCATTAGATGAATACATCAGATGGTTTTATACTCATAGCCAACCATTTATTTTCCCATCGTCGGGACTTTAGGATGTGAGGAGTAGCTCACATTATCAACAAACTTCAAATCCAGACCCTCCTATGGAGCTTCACAGGCGTACTCGATGGCATGGAATTAGTTGGAGGACTAATCAACCTATTTCAGCAAAGGTTGATAATACCAATGCACCCAGGATGTCCTTTAGTTATTCTGAACCAGAGCATGATCTTGGGGTATTATCCAGTCGCAGGTATTTATTCAGTCATGGTGGGGATGATAATGATAGGTGCTACCGGTCGGAGCCACCAACTAGTAGGTTAGATGCCAACCTTTTGACTCCTATGTCGCCTAAAACACATATGAGAAGTGTATATCAGTTTGGAACCCCTTTGGAGAGCAGTACCCTCCCTAATTTTGGCTTACCACGTACTATTCCATGGGTAGTGGGTTAAGGTTTTTTGATATAGTGGACATTACTAGGGGTATGAGCGAACATAAGGATTCTATGCTGACTCAGGAAGAAACCACTGAAAAAGAAGCACTGGCAGTGGAAGTAAGAGCCCAAAGACGTCAAACCAGGGGCATACGTGGCAAGCAAGATGAAAATGATGAATGAAGAATATTGCCACCCCATAATAGGAGAGCCCCGCATTGTTGTTCTACATCACGCGATAGGGCCCTTCATCAATAGATATAAACTTGTATTACTCACTTGTATTATATAATTTATAATCTTATAGTTTTACAGTTATGTAGTTTTAGGGTGTTATACAATGCTGTAAATGTTTTACATTTGTATTGTAAATTTTTTATGTTTCTTATGTTGAAAGATAATTAATAAAAAATATTTTATTTTGTATATTATATTGATATAATTTATATTAGAATAGTTGTATAGGTAATATGTTCAATGCATTATATCGTTATTATTATATTACAATAATTAATAGCTACATCTTAAAGATTTTTATAATAGTAATTATATTATTTTCTATAATATATGTTTCTATTATCTATGTTGCAAGATAAATAAAAAATAACTTTAATTGCATTTCATTAAAAAATAACATTTACATCATGAAATTGAAAGTGATAAATTTTACACATATAAACAGTTAATTATACGTAATATAATCATAAATTGATAATTAATGATGCGAACTTTCTCCCGATGTGCTGACTTGATAAAGGTAATTTTTTCGGTTGTGGCTTTCATTCCTACATAGTCCACAATGCTTTGGTTGGCCTTTCCCCTTGAGATCCATTTCATTATGAATTCGACTTGATTTTGGTCGACCTTTGGGATCTCTCTACATTTTTGGATTAGGGCACAGTTGTGGACCATTATATTCCAGCCAATAAGCTTCATTCCCAAGGGGTTGGAACTCATGTCGATAAACATTGTTTATAGTCTATAGTCTATAAACATTGCCCACATATAGCATGCAGTTAAAATAGATATGAGCACAAGCAGCAATAATATATGAACATAGGTGTTTGTACGCTTGAAACTTCCCACAGTCACACCAACTCTTATTAACATTTACTTTGTATGTCGAAGCCACAACTCCCTCTTAGGGGTTTTCTAACTTCTCAAGCAAGAAAGATTGATTTGTTCGTGTAAACCCCTGAACAAGGTGAGTTAGCTTTTCTTCGATTTTCTCGCATGGCATTTATGACTGTTTCATAATAATTGTGCCCGACTGTCATCGTTGTAATCTACTTGTTCCCCATCACCCTAAATAATTCTAATAATCTAAAATATGTGGCTTTCACCAAAGTAGTTATAGGAAGTTGACGAGTCCCCTTCAACACCGAATTTATACATTTGGCCAAGTTTGTCATCATATGTCCATATCATCTTCCTTCATCATATGATTGTGCCTACTTCTCCTGTGTGATTCTATTGATCTAATCAGCCACTTCTGCATTCTATGCATGAAGATTTTCATACTGATAATTTTTGGATTTGTTCATAACTGATAGATAAACATTAAAATTGATAAGATTGTAAGAGAGTAAATAACCATAAATGCGATTACATGCTCATATTAAAAACTTGTTGATGCAACTCCTTATTAATAACCTCCTCATGAAGTTGGCTGCAATATGTCAAATGCAGTACACAGAATATGCACGCGGAGGTTTCCATGCACTACCTGAGTCTCTGATCATAGATTTTATAGATTCATATCAATCAGATATTAAGCATATCCCATGTTGTCTAACAATATATATATATGTAAGTTATTAAGAAAAAATAACCATGCCTTCTTTGTCTCACCTTCTACAATGGCAAAGGCAATTGGTACTATGTTTCGATGGCTATCTTGTGCAACAACTAACAATAATGTTCCTTTATATTTTCCATATAATGTACCATATACTTGATAACAGGTTTACAGAAAGAAAAGCCTTCAATGCAAGACTTGAATGTCTAAAAAAGTCAATGAAAAATACCCATACCTTGCACCATTTAATGACCGTGGTATGCAGGTACAATTCATAATTCCACTATTATGCCAGGAACAAAATGTTACATTGCACCCAATCATTTTGGAAGATCATTGTATGATTTATCCCAATCTCCATAGAGTCGAACAATTGCCTTCTACTTCACTATCCAAGCTTTCCTATAAGGGGTCATGTATCCATACTTATTCCGTATCTCGACAACCAAAACTGCGACGAAAATGGTCGAATTTGCTTGTACCAAGGACAAAATGCATGAACATATTATGTTGGAATCTAGTTTCATGTGATCTTGTGAAATACGCCCAAATGCACAATTATGAGGCCCATTATACTTTCTAATCTCCTATATTTATGTCTTTTTCAATAATCTTACCCTTATAATCTAGTTACAATCGGTGCCATACATGGTACACTAGCTGTGATATTTGATTGGCGATGATTCTACTACTTTGTAATCTACAGAGTTCTTGATATTATACTGTGTTATAATAGAAACCATGAACTCTTTTATTGCGAACTGCATCCGAACACAAAGCTCACTACTAGATGGATTCCAGCTTCTCGAAAACTCTAATGTTTGAGCATATTCTGAAAATTCTGCTACATGCATTGCATCCAGATTGAGGCTACACATTTGGAGAGGTGGCTCAAACTGATGAAGAAGATCGCTAGCTCCACTAGTAGATGACAGATGAGAAGCATTGATATCACCACCGATATCTGGGAATAGATCACAGTTGTCATCACTATCATCAGCTTCAACATACTTTTCCAGTTCATTAAAGTCACCAACATAATCATCATGGGCTCCATATAACACTTCAGGATCAATAGCAGATGAACTTGGCCTTCCATATTCCATTTCAACACCTCTAATTGGAGAGTTTGTCATTATAAAATTGTTTGGCTCATCATCTTCACAGCTTGGAACTATTGGTGACACAGATGAATAATGAAAAGATTCATACAAATTATTCATTAACACTTATGCATTTGGAAGAGGTTGACATTCATGATTCTTAAATGGCCATGACATATGCGCATCTGTAGTTGGCATGTATGAAGCTTCAATATCATGATGTACATCCTCAAGGTTGACATATAACTCAATTACACCGACATTAGAAAATTACTAATGAACATCAAACATGCATCTGACATCATCATCATCTTTAAATGGGAACATCCTATATCAGACGCATCTTTCTTCCATGAAAATAGGAAGCCTATACTTAATATATGATACTCTAGTTCTACTTTTAGCTTTGATTTTTGCACCAATTTTTACCTTTAATTCCTCTATTGTAATGTTTTCATCAATTCTGATAGTTCTAGGATGGTCACTTTGAAAGGTAATACCTTTTTCATTATTGACAATTTCTCTATTAGAATAGATAGGTGCAACAAATCTATTACTCATGTTGGTAAGATGGAAATAACTCTAAACAAAATGCTAACAATTGAAAACTAAAAAACAAAAGAAGAGAATAAAGAAGGATTATCACTAAACTGAGAAAACAACAATAGCAGCTAAGAATGAAAATGACAATAAAAATGACAATGATGAACATATATTTATAATGCAACATAGTCAGCAAAATTTTTTACCCATTCAAAATGTCTGAATTTGTCCTATTCATTAGTCTAATATTTGCAATTGACATTTACAATCTATGCATTAGTCGTATTAACTAAAGATGATATCAGAAAGAATCTGATTTCCATGTATTAGTCTTCACAACTTATTTCATATCAGAAAGAATCTGATTCCCATGCATTGGTTTCATCAACTTTTTTTTATATCAGCAGAAATCAACTTTTTCATGCATTAGTCTCATCAACTTATTTCATATCAGAAGAAATCTAATTGTATGCATAAGTCTCATCAATTTATTTCATATCAGAAGGAATCTGATTCCTATACATTAGTCTTATCAATTTATTTCATTTCAGAAAAAATCTGATCCTTTTGCATTAGTCTTATCAACTTATTTGATTTAAAAAAAATTTTAATTTGCATACATTAGTCACGTACTTTCGAACATAAATAAAACCTAAAACTTATAAACTGTGATATGAAATACGAAATCACCACATGAATTAACGATTTCTCAAAACAAAAAAAAAACCTAGTTGGAAAATCACTATGTGATATGGCGAGTTCTCAATTAATTTTCAAATTTCGGTCACCAGATTTGCAATTGATGAGAAATTATCATTTCATTTGTCACTTTCTTATAACAAGTTGAAAAATCGCCATATGATTTGATGATTTTTTAACTAAAATTTATAATTGAGAAATCGTTAATTGAAATGGCGATTTCTCAATTAATTTTTAAAATTGACCTATTTCGATAAATAATCTAAAAACAGCTTATTTATGTAAATAAAAAAATTTTATATTATTTTCATAAAAAAGCCTCAGCTTTTTAGTCCTAGTTTCCATTTTCCCTTCTTCCTCAGAGCTGTCACCATTCTTTCGAAAATATCTATCGTAGGAATTACAAAAGTATTTATTTAATTATTTTGATTTTTTTAATAATTTAATTAAATTTAATAATTGTAAACATCATTTAATTATATAATATAAATAAAATATAAAAAATAATTAAAATATAATATAATAGGAAAATAACATAATAAAATGCAAAAATATAAATAGTCAAATTTTATATAATATATGTTATTCATATATAAAAATAAAATATAATTAAAAAAATAAAATATATGAAATAAATAGACACATCTTAATTTTAAATCCAATACAACATTTAAAAGGATAGAAAATGAAAAATTAAGAATAGTCGAAAGAAAAATAGCTTAAGGGCTAAGTAGTTTAAAAAGCAATAAGCTTTTCGAATATAATAAGAAATACCAAGAAATATGTAGTCAACAAGATTTTATGGGAAAAGAAAGGACTTGACTTTCGAAATTAATCAAATTGGGAAATTAGAATTCTAGCAGACCTTAAATCTTGCATTCGACATTCTGCAGACAGTATCTTTCACTAGAAGATCATTTGATAATTGAATAAGGTATTCATAAATATAGCTTCAGTTTTTAATACTAGTCTCCTCCATTTTCCTTTGTTAGTGCTCCATTTTCTTTTGCCCTCCCAAAGGAATTGGTCCGAAACCCTTTATGTTTTTCCTTTTTCCTTTCTTTCTTTAAAGATGTCTGATTGAGTATGATCAACAACTTAAAAGGAAGAAGAAGTTATTTCAATCATGGAAACCAAAATAAAACTATAACTTGAATTTACTTTAAAAAAAAATTTAAGGGCAGTGGATATCTCAGTCAATGGATATTAATGGAGAATTAAGGAAGTTCACCTGGAGGATTATGGAATTAATTCACGATGCCCATTTCATCCGTTTCTGTCATGGACGTTCAGACATCCTTAGCTCAAGTTTCGTCTAAAAAACCCAAAACTACTAAAAAACCTCCCCTGTTTTTGCCCTAGCAGCATTATAGCTACCGATAAAAAAATTGTTTTCAAGCTCATGCACATTTTTTCGGAATTCTTTGATATTTTTCATTGAAAGAGCATTAAATTATCTTTCTAAGAATATTTCATTTGCACTTGTACCATTCCGAATGAGTGCGTTAGGAATTTTTGAACCTTTGTTATCTAGAACCCCTATAACCAGTGAATTGGATTCTATTTTGGCCATTTTGGCGCACCGATGATTTTTTTAAAATTTTTTAAATATTTTTCATAGAAACTTTGTTAAATTCCTTTTTTGAAAAGGTATCGGTTATGATTTAATAATTCAAAATAAGTCCAAGATGATTTTTCAAAGTCTATTACGCCTTTTTCTCCTCACATGCTACGAGTATAAAAACAAACCCAATTTTAAAAATTAATTCCACTTTGAACATGATTTATTAGGATTTTCGGGACATTTTTATGCTAATCCTCATCGAGTCACCTTTTTAATGGTAACTCATTTATCCTCAAAAGCCTTTATATGAACTCGAAGTAAATTTAGAAAAGGAGATAGCGATATTGTCTCCTGTTTTGGAATCAAAATTAGCCCAATTTCCCAAGCTGCCTTTATCGAGATGTTTAAACATCTTAAAGTGCATCCAATTGACACCTATGGAATCATGTACTATAGTACAAGCTTCTAGGCTTAGATCAAGGTTAAAATGAAAAGATATTGTATTTAAATTCTAGGTTTATATTTTTCGAATTACCTTTTGCACCCAAAATATTCACTTTCTCCATAAATATCCAAATTTTCATCAATGGGGATACTCTAACCCTATCTCTCTGAGGGGTTACTCCAACCTTACTTTTCATTTAAAACTTGAATTTTCTCTTTCCCGTACCTTCTTAGGACTTCTAATCAAAACTTTTTTAAAACATATCTAGAATTTTCACCTTTGGAAATACTTCAACCTCACTTTTCGGAAGGATACTCAACCTTTCTTTTTGCTTAAAATCTAAATTTCTCTCTCCCAAAACTTCTCGGGTCTATTAGGACACATCCTAAATCATTACCATTGGGGATACTCCAACCCTAATTTCCAAGGAGATACTTCAACCCTGCTTTTTAAATTCACTCAAAATCCAAATTCTTTCTCCTAGACATCCTTAGGTTTACTAATCAAACCTTTATTTTTCTATCCTTTAAGTTATTACCGAAGCCAATGCATCTCAAAATTGTCAATCCAGTTATTCCTCAATAACCAATGACAATTAAGAGATACATTCTGATCATCCCTCATTTTTATGTTTGTTTATGTGTTTATTTTAATGCAACATTTTTATATTCTTTTTCGTCTTATTGACATGTTTCCTTTTGTAATGAACAGCATGCATTCATATTTTAAAATTGCTTTAAAAAAATCATAAGGAAATGTTTCGCGTTGGTATCTCCCTAATGCTTAACACGGAACACATGAATTTTCAAAATTTAATTCAAAAATTATTTTCATAAAAAATCTCTATATTCCCCACATCTTCGGGGTGCATAGGCAATTTAAACTTTCTTTTAAAACTTGGATCTACAATTTTCACAAAAATTCATGCATTAAAAGGGGATTACATAGAAATAATGATAAAGTGGAACTGATTAAATAGAAATCGTATCTTGAGTTACAAAACTCTGAGAATTGATTTTATGGATTGTGTATACTAGAGTTTGTTTTACAAGGGTCCAAGAGTCGATTACGAGTGGGGAAGGATTAGCATCCCCATAACACCCAAAATCAGTACCTCATGGCCATACAATAACTTGGTCGCAATTTTCTCGACTTTGTTACATTACTATTTAATTATGTAATGCATGATATTTGGAGAAGAATAAGTATGGTTTTTATAGAAGAATTTGCTTCCATTATGTAACCTAAAGGTGTTTAAATTTGACTTTTTTTAACTTTTGAACTATTTTTAATTTAGTCATATATCATCTGTACTTCAATTAAGGCCTTAATTTCACTTCTCCATTACTCCAAATTGTCAATTATGCTTCTTTATCATTTCTCCTTCCAATTGGACACTTTAATTTCATTTTTCCATGAATATATTTCTCCAATTTAATCTTTTCCCAAAATTTCCTACAATTCAATTTTTTCATACTTTTAAAATTTGCAATTTAGTACTCCACTAATTCTAGTTAAAATCCCTTTTTCAACTCCTTCCCACAACCAATTTATTTTCTTAGATTTTATCCTTCTAATAATATCCAATCTAGGAATTAAAGAAACAATATATTTTTTGGTGACCCAAAATTAAAGATATTTTAAGGCTTCGGACTTAGTTAAAGAATTAAAAGGCATTATTATTTCCATTTCAAATCATATTCTTTCCCTTTTTTTTTTCTTGTATTTATTTAATTATTTCATTTCTTCTTATGATTTAATTAGATTTGATAAATTTAGAAATGATTTAATTACATAGTATATACAAAATTTGAAAAAATATTAAAACATGAATAATATGAAAAATAACATAATAAAATACCAATATATAAATATGTCAAAATTTATATTAGATATATTATTAACTTATAAAAAATTAATTATAATAACTTCAATGTGGTTATAAAATAAAATATGATGTGACATAAATCATATGAATTAAATATTGCTTATAAAAAATGGCATATCGTAATTCTAAATCTAATGCAACATTTAAAAGATAAAAATAAAAAAGGTAAAATGATGAATGGTCGAAAGAAAGATAACTTGAAGGCTAAGTGGTTTAAAATGCGATAAGCTTTTCAAAAATAAAAGAGGACCCAGAAATATGCAGTCAGCTGAGACTTTATGATAAAAGGAAAAGACTTGATTTTCGAAATTAATCGAATTTGGAGATTGGACCGCTAGCAAACCCTGCGTCTTCCGTCCATGGGAGGAGGCAGTCAAGTTTTTATCAGTGTAATTTATATGGTATCGGCATCAATCAATATATATCAATTTTAAAGTAAAATGAAATAATATAGTAGTATATCATTTTAGATTTTATATTAGTCGGTGTTAATCATATTGATCAATACCGGTAAATATCGATATATAATCGTCCCATTGGTGCACGATTTTGACTTTCCCTTAAAATTTCACTTGTTTAATTTTTTTATGTCTTGATCATTTTTATTTTTTCATAATTATATTTAAAAGTAAAATATATTAATTAATTAGGTTACTAAACTTAATTAATAATAATTTACTATATATTTTTAAATACTTTTATACTTATTTATTGATGTTTGACATTTTTTATACTAAATATTCATAATTTTAAATTTTATATTTGTATATAAACATACGTATTTTTTCATATGCATAATTTTAAATTTTATATATAATGAAGTTGTATTTTCATATTTACATATTATATATTTTATCGAGGAACTTAAAATAACCTATATATATATATGAAAAAATATTTGAAAAATGCCAATAAACCCAAACGGTATGCTGAAACACATTAGTATCGGTATGTATTCATGTGATAACAAAAATTATACATCCATCGGTATGATAATAATTACCTTGAGCCAAAAAAAAAAGATCAAGAATGCTAATTTTTTTTAAAAAAATTAATATGTTGGTCTTAACCGACAATGAAAAAATAAATTTATAAATTATTTATTTGATAGAAAATTAAAAGATAATTGACAATGTATTAAAAAATTTAAAATTTTTGGAAGGCAAGACTAAAAATTAAATTTATTTATAAATTCTAATTCATAAAACTAAGTTATAAATAGAAAAATATAAAGTTAAATTTGGAGATCAATTTAATTATATTTAATATATAAATACATATAAATATATAGATTAAGGACATTTCCAAAATTTGGACCAATTTAAAATTGGCATTTTCAAATTTGGGGATCAAAATTAGTGTCTACATTACTTATTTAAAAAAATTAAAAGGAATTATTGTTGCCCTTTCCTATCCTATTCTTTCCTTTTTTTCCCCTATTTTTAGTTATTTCCATTTCTTCTAATAATTAATTAGATTTGGTAATTTTATATTCAATTTAATTACACAATATAAGCATAATACAAAAAATAATTAAAATACAATAAAATATAAAAATAAGATAATAAATTATAAACATATAAATTTATCAAATTTTATATAATACATATTATAGCCATATAAATATAAAATATAACTTAA
>JBBYHO010000002.1:3111694-3143200 GCA_038382025.1 Adansonia gregorii
AAGGATCGGGTTGCCACAAAGTGAGGTATCTGAACCATGAATTGGCCTCTGATCCTAGACTGCAAAATCAATGAAAACAATTGTCAAAAGAATCATTTTTCAAAATTTAAAAAAAAAAAAAAGGACTTAAAGTCCAAACCTGAGCGTTTCTTGGGAGAATATTAATGAAAAACGATTTCATTTAAAAACCAAAAATAACCTTTCCCTTTTTTTTTCCTTATTCAACATCAACCAAAATCATTAAAAAATATTTTTTTATTATTCTATTTTTTCTAATTAAACCCTAGTAATAGAAAAATATTGTTTTCACTATATGTTCATTTTTTTAATTTTTCTTTTGGGTTAAATCCTAAAACTAAGAAATTCCATTTTGCTTTTTATAGTAAGACCTATAAAACTATGAAACATTTTATAAACTTCTCATCCCTTATCAGAGTTTAGACTTGATCTTAGGCTAATAGTTACTGGCTTCATGAGACTGTTTCGATCAACACACGGCTGAGCAGTATTGGGCAGAGCTTTCTCGACCCAAGCTAACTACTAGAAGATTTGGAAAGAAAGGAAGTCTCACTATACTATATAATAAGCATTTTATTTCTATGGAAATAGTGAAAAAAATGAAAACTTTTAAAATATTTCTTTTTCATTAGCTAAAGATTATTTATAGGGGTGAAACTTTTTTTATTTTATTATTTTCTTTCATGTTCAACTTAGCTAAGAACAAGGGAAAATATTTTCTTTTTTAGTAACACCCTAAAAGTAAGAAAACAATTTTATTATTTTTCTATATTTGTTATTTCTTAACTTTTTGGCCCCAAATCTACTCCAACCCTTCCTAATAATTGATTTTCCGAAAATTATGAAAAATTTTGATAAAATAACCTTGCTTATGGTTTATTGGCTAAACCCAACTTAAGGCAACCCCAATATTATTTTCCAGCGAAAAACATTTTGAAAAACTGGTTAGCTCAAAGTTTGATCATTTGGATAAAAATCCAGCTTAAACTATCATTTGAAGCTTAAGCTTAAAAATCATCAAGCTAAATGACCAAAATCTTTGGAAAAAAAATATGTATGGAACATTCACTACAATTGACATAGGGCAAGGCATTGACAAAAGCATAAAGTTGACAAATATATCATGGATTAAGTTCTAAGAAAAAGAAACAGTATAACATTTATTTTTTAAGAAGATTTTGAAGAACAAATGCAATGGTATTTGACATAAAATAAGCATAGAAGAAAAAGTACAAGAATAGATGGAAGAAAAAAAACCTACGTTAAGATGATTACTCTCTAGCTTTTTTTCTTTTCTTTTTCTTTATATTGTTTTCTCTTCTCTCCTCTTTTCCTTTGTCTTCTCTTTTTCTCTCCTCTTTTTTCTTTAGTGGATGAAAGGTTTCTTGATGAGGAAATCCTATAATGGCTGAATGGCCAAGGCCATTTCCCCTTAAGAATTTCATCACCGAATGGCCTCATGTTTTTCATGCTCCCCTCCATGTATTCTTCATAACACTATTCTAGAATATTCTACTCTTATGTGGCTAAATCCCCACCCCTTACTAGCTTTCTCAAACTTTGTCTCCAATTCAACTTTATTGATCATTTACCATGTGACCACTAAACGGTTATTGGCTCATAAAGCTAGCTCATTGTCTACTGATTCCCATGCTTTAACCTTATTATCCTTCTTATTCTCCTTTGCACATGAACAAAAATGTGAAGGATGAACGTTCAGGTAACTTTGCCTAAAATCTCAGAGGATTTCATGTTATCATGTACTATACTACTAGTACTATCTTATTCTCACCACTTTATTGCAAATTTGCCATCCTAATTTTTTTCACCCCTCTCGTTTATGAAATTTTAAGATCCATTTATTTAATTTACAAATTGACCCTTTTCACATTTAATCTAACTCCTAAGGCAATTTTTTATTTTTTTGGAAATCGCTGCTACAACTTTTTACTATTTTTTGTTTAACTCTTGTACTACCATTATTTCGTTCAATTGGCCGATCTATTTCCTTTTTTTCCTTACTTATGGACCAATTTCACTTTTCCAATGCCTTATTTTTTATTGGACCCTCAATTTTGTTTTTTAAACTTTTAATCTTTTCAATTTAATCTCCCATTATTCTTTTCCCGACAACCTCTTCAAATTGATCTCCCCTTGACCCTCAATTGGGCCTCTAATTTCATGTTGGACTTGTCAATTTTACCTTTCCACTCTCTCCCTTGTGCCAATTTCTCCAATTGATTTTTTTTTTTAATTTAGCCAATTTGCTAATTAGTCCCTATATTGATTGTTCATCCAATTAGTCTTCGATTTTGAGCTTTTGCCTTCCTCTTTCTTTCATCATACGTCCCCTCCATTTCATCTTCATTCTTGTTCTTTCAGTTTTATCTTTCATCATCTCGATTCTTCAATTTTCGCTTCTCGAAACTTTTCACCTTATATTGGCTTTCAATTTGTATAGCTTCACTCTTCCTCCCCCGAAAATCTTCAATTATGCCCTTTCTTGACCTCGACTACTTCTGTTTCTACCTTCCATACCTTCAGTTAATTCCTTTCCACTACGCCTTGCATTTCGATTTTTTCCGTTTCTATTATTGCAATTATGAAACCCTTTCCACGCGATTTTCAATTTCTATAATTCAGCCTCTTCGTTGTCTAAATCTTCAATTATTTCTTATATTCATTACAATTGTCTTAATTTCCACCTCATTATCCTTACCTAATTCCCTTTATCGCCCCAATTTCAAAATCCCTTTTTTCACTATTTTTAGTTCTGCAATTTGGCCCTTACTTCATCTAAATCCTCAATTACATCCTTTTCCCCATCAAAATCACCTTAATTTCCACTTTTAATATCTTCATTTAGTTATCCTTCACAACTTTACACTTTTATTTTTCCAGAATTTCCCATTTATTACTTTAATTTCGAAACCCTCTTTTTACAAACTTTCAATTTGAGCAATTTAGTCCTTATGCCATTTAAATTCACCAATTGGCTTTTCTGTACATCTACTTTCTCCAATTGTTGTTATAGTCACCTTCAAAATGTTTGATTTGTCCTTTCTGGGCCTCCAATTTTACCTTTCCACTTGTTCATAGCCATAATTTTCAATTTCCCCCTTTACATAACTAATTCAGTCCTTGTGGTTCCTCTTGCATCCAATATTATATTTTTATTTTGAATAAGCATTTATTATTATATTTCATTAAACTTGATAATTAAACTTTTGAGTGTAGTTCTTAAATCTAATCTAATTTTAGTAGCAAATTATTTTAAGACTGGTTCACTTGGTAAAACTTTTAGTATTAAGAGTTACTGATACACTTTGGTTCTTAAAAGGTTTCAGATGGTTACCACATACAGCAATAATCAGTGGGTGTTTTTCTCCTCTGCTTTAATAATTATTCGATTCATCACGAGAATCCCTCACATGAAACAGTTCCCTAACATAATGAGACCTTTTTACATCTTCCGCTGCCTGCAGACCTTCACATATTTTCTGGCAGACTTGTTGCCGCCACCGGTGCCCAATGAGAAGCTCCCTCCCACACCAAATTCCAGACTACCAGAAGCCTGAAATGGAGATGGTTTCTGTGGTGTGGCTATGCTTGGTTAGGTTACAAACTGGAAAGAGCTTGCTCCTGCTGGGTTTGATGCACCAAAAACAAACCCAGATGTGGGCGGGGAGATTGGCTGTGAAGCCTGAACGATGTCCTCCGCCGTACTCGATGGGGTTGACCTAAGCACCGAGCCAGGACTAGTGTTACCAAAAGCAGACTTTGATGGGGTAGCAGCTGCAGCTGAAGCGAATGAAAACATGGAATTTGAGGAGGCACTAGTGGATGACCCAAAGATGGTAGGTTCACAACTCGGAGTGGTACCAGAAGGTGATAATCCTAAGGAAAACCCCGATGATGCACCAAATAGAGGCATCTTAGGGCTTGCCAATCAGAACCAAAGGTGCCTGAAGCAATGCCACTGCTAGAGTTCAGAGAATTTGTTTCTGAAGTGGAAAAACTCATTCCAAAAGTAGCCCCTGAACCAAAGACTTAGCTGCTGGTGCTGGTGACGCAAACACCAAACTGCCTGAGGAAAGAGTTGTATTCCCAAGTTGGAATTGACAAAGATGTACCACCTAAAACATAACTGCCTGTGTCCGTAGTAGCAAATGTACTACCAAAGATACCAACGCCGGTTTTTGTCACTACGGAGATTGTGCTCACGAGGGGAGCTGTAGGATAAGATCTTTTCCGTAAAATTACGAATAGGTTTAATTTATAATCAATTTTATTGGTTATAGTTTTTTTACGTAGATTATTATATAATATAATCTAAAATTATTATGATTATGTAAATATATTATGTGTTACATAAATTTTATAATTTTTTAAAAAATAAAATTATAAATAAATATAATAGTCATCTAAATTATATTATAGATTACATAAATTATTGTAATTGATAATATAAATTTGTATTACATATTTTTATTATAATTATACATATACATTATTTATTTGTATAAATTATGATAATATATAATAAAAGTTGTAATACATAAATTTATTATATTTACATAAAACATTTATGAATTACATAAGTTTATTATCATAGGTAATATAAATAAGTACTACGTATTTTTCTTACAATTACACATATATATTATATAATACATAAATTATGATAAAAGATAATAAAATTATATAGCATAAATTTATTGCATTTACATAAAAAATTTGTAAGTTATATAAATATATTCGCAAAGGTAATAGAAAATAGTATTACATAAAATATAAAAGTTATATAAATTATATTATCTACATAAGTTTATTATCATATGTGATAAAAAATGTATTAAGCATTTTTATACAATTTATATATATACATCATATATTATGTAAATCATTACACAATACACATATATATTATATATTACATAAATACATTATAATTTTAGTAATATTTCATGTAAAATTGTAATCTCCGCATGTAATCTTATAAAAGTTATAAATATTACTTTCAAAGATTCTTTATAAAAAATATATATATTACATAAGCATATTATAAGTATTAAATATTTTTCTTACAATTACATATATATATATTATAAAATATATAAATTATGATAAAAGGTAATAAAAATTGTTAAACATAAATTTATTATATTTACATAAAAATTTTGTAAGTTACATAAATATATTAGCAAAGGTAATAGAAAATAGTATTACATAAAATTTTGAACTTACATAAATTATATTATCTATTACATAAGTTTATTATCATTTATGCTAAAAATATGTATTATGCATTTTTATTATAATTACATATATACATCATATGTTACATAAATCATACCACAATACACATGTATATTATATATTACATAAACACATTATAATTTTAGTAATGTTTCATGTAAAATTGTAATCTCTGCATGCAATCTTGTAAAAGTTATATATAATTTATTACATATAAATATTACCTTCAAAGATTTTTTATAGAAATACATTAACCATAACAAATTTTATGTATAAACATTATCTGTACTTTAATTATTTATGTAAATTATAATAGTTATGTGTAATTTTTATAATCTTTAGTTAATTCTTACCAACAAATAAAAAATTTAAATTTTATCATAAAATTAATTTTTTATTAATATAATATAATTATTGCTAATATGAATAAAAATATTATTAAAATAAAAAAATATAAATTTTTTGTCTTCCAAAATTAGTAAAAATATTAATTTCATACATATTATTATATTTAATAAATAACAAAAATAATTTCTAAAAAATTATACTTTATTTTTTATTTTGCGTAAATATATTATAGTTCCAGTAATGTTTTTCAAGTGAAAAAATTTTTAAATTTTTTTGGTTTAAGAGAAAAATTAATTTGATAATGTTTATTTATTTGAGTATATTACTAAAAATTATTATTAGATTAAGAGAAAAATTAGTTTTATGTGAAATTTATATTTTTTCTTTGTTAGTAAAATTACAACTAAACATTATAAAAATTACATATATATATACGCAATGTTAATATATAATTTTTTAAATATGTAATGTATGTGGGTAAAAAATGTTCAAAAGTAATGTTTATATGTAATTTTTTGCATACAAATATTATTAGATTACATAAAAATATTACCAGATTACATAAATATATTACCATATTTGTAATATATATATGTAAAGTATTCTTTTATGGAAAATAACTATAATTTTGTCAAATTTTTTATTTCATATATAAATACATTATATGTGTGAAAAATTAATAGCTGCAGTAAATTTTGAAGTGAAAAAATTTTTATAATTTTTTTGGTTTAATAATTTATTTGAGTATATTACTAATTATTATTATTATATTAATAGAAAAAATAATTTTATGTGAAATTCATATTTTTTAATTAGTAAAATTACAACTAAATATTACAAAAATTACATATATATTACAATTTATGTAATGTTTGTATATAATTTTTGACATACGTAATGTATGTAAGTAAAAAATCTTCAAAGGTAATGTTTGTATGTAATATGTTACATATAAGTATTATCAAATTACATAAAAACATTACCAAATTACATAAATATATTACCATATTTGTAATGTATGTAATTTGTTACATGTAAATATTACCAGATTACATGCAAACATTAAAAGGTTTACATGAAAACATAACCAAATCTATAATGTATTATAAATTATATATATTCAATTATAATATATATATTTACTATTTATTTTTTATTTGCAATATTGGGATTAAAAATTTTTATCGAAACAAAGATTTTAAAAGATAGTGAGTTATGATTATCTCATTATATAAGAATAATTAACTATATTTTTTTATATTTTGCTTACAAGTTTTTTTTTTTGTTTCTATTGAAACATCATCCTCTCACTATATAAGAATAATTAATTTTAGCATATATAAAATCATGCTTAAAGTGATGTCAATCATACATGAACAAGACTACAATAAATATGTGCTTTACATTTAGTTGTAGTGAGTCCTGCATCTAGTTATAGTAAGTCATACATTTAGTTATAAGGAGTCGTACATTTAGTAATTATTTTAATATAAAATATTTTTAATATTTTATTAAATATTTATATCATATAATATAGTATTATGTTATTTTTATAATATTATATATTATTTTTAATTTTTAAAAAGTAATTTGATTCAATATTAAATACTTTTAATTTTTATTATTTTTCATATTAATCCAATATTTAATATAATTCAAGATTATTTTATAATTTGAGATTTAATATAATATATTTAATATATATAATTATATATGATATATTTAATTATATATATCATGTATAATTTGTGGAGGGTCGATTCCTTACGAAGGTAGCCGATCCCCAACATATATAATATTAATTTTATATTTAATATAAAATATATTTTTATTATTTATTATTTATAAATAATAATTTAAGATTTAATATAAAATGCTTCTTATTTTTTTACTATTTATAAATGATATTTCAAAATTTAATATAAAATATATTTTTATTTTTTATTATTTTTAAATAGTAGCTTAGAATTAGTAAAAAAAAATATTTTTAATATTTTATCATTTTTTAAAACCATTTTTAATATATATAATTTATTGGCTTTCTGATGAACACCAAATAAGAGCAAAATAGTAGATAAAAGCAGAGTTAAATTGTAATTATACTTTTTTATTTAATAATTATTAATTCTTGGTTTAGAATAATTTTTTCTGCTTTTACTTTTTGTAAAAATTATTACTTCATGTTTTTTTGAAATTATCTATGTTATTTATTTGAGTATATTGATAATTATTATATTTTAATAATAAAAAATTAATTTTGTAATAAAATATATAATTTTATTAGTAAAAAAATTAAATTTCACAATTTATGAAATAATAAAATTATATTATAATAATTAATAATATTAATTTAAATTATTTTAATAAAAATAATTAAAAAATTAAAAAATAAAACCCTTCCAACTCAGTAACCTTTTTCAATAAGTGAATGATGACAAATGGTTTGGCTTTATTGGCAGGTCAACTAGTGGCTTCGCCATTCATAAACCCAATCACCTCTATATCCTAAAAAGTATTATAAGAATGCCTATTATGAATACTATGCCAGAGCATAAGGTTATTCTATTCAGAATTACACCTTGTTCCAGAGAAAAGTGCAAAGTTTGCTAAAAAAAAAGGGGCGATCAAGGTCAAATAAGGGCCTAGACCTAAATTTAGAGCCAATCCATTTTTTGAACCATGTTGAGCTAAGGGTAAATGCGGTGATTGATGGAAAAAAGTTATAGGTTCAAAAGAAGCATTAGAAAAGTCAAGACACCCATAAGCAAGGTATGGCAAGCTTTTGTGAAGGCTAAAATAGTGTCAAATATTTAAAACTAGAGCGAAAAAAACCACTAAACCATTTTGTTGTCACTACTATTAAGGGAACATTTTGTAACACTACCCAGTTTTCCTAAAAATAGTACAAAAGATGATGAATCGATCCGAAATCGAGAAACGGGATGAATATATTAGTTTATCTATTAATGGGATTGATAAGGAAAGACCTACCATCGACTGGGTTTTGAATTATTTCTCTCTCATTAATATGGAAAAGAGAACTAATGAAAGCTCCAATTAATATGCTTTGAGGTGGATAGAAGAGGCTGCCCAGATTCACCCCTTGTTAATAGAGAAAGAGATGACTGCTAGATTCGTTGGCACATTACAAGCCTCTTATTATGAGAAGATAGCAAAAAGCATCCCAAGGAACTTTGCAGATGTAGTCATGTTATATGGAATGATCGATGAGGCCATGAAAAGTAAATCAAATAAAAGAAATACCTTTAAAGGCAAAAGAAAAGAAAAGGTCGATTTGAACAATGATCAAAATCAGTGTTGGAACTAGCTCATCAAAAGCTCATGCTGAATTAGATGCAAATAGTATGGGCATTGAAGATGACTGTGAGATCATAAAGAGCATAGAGGAAGCCAGGATGCCAATGAATCTAGTTTGACAAATCTTAGTACAAGCCAAGTTAGTTAACAAGGTCGAAAGGATAAAAGATAGAGTCAATGACTTTTGTGATTTCCATATCACCTACAACCACACTCTTCAAACAGGCAAAAAGTTCTATGTTATGGTTCAAAGAATGATGAACAAGGGCAACATTGAATTCTACAATTAAAAAAAAAAGCCTCACATACTAAATTAGCAGATGTAATACCATTTATCAACACCATAAAAAAGGACGAGAAAAATCTTTCTTTTAAGGTTGTAAAGACATTGATATTATTTAACAACCGACCAAGTATCAAAGCTACCCCTATTTAGCCTAAGCTGAAGATGATTATTGAACCTTCATCCCCTTTCCCTATAAAGACAACAAGGTGGTTCCCTGGAAATATGAAAGCCAAATTTAATCACTAGAGAATCTAGTCAAAAAGCAATAAAAGTTGACCTCTTGGGGTATGCCATCTAGAGAATCTAGTCAACAGGCAGTAAGCATTGACCTCATAAGGTAGGCCATCTAACTCGGAGTAGTAGATGTTATGCCCCAACTACATTAAGAAACAAAACTTAGCAAAAGAATACTACTACTATTTCTCAAGCACCTAAGTCTGCAACCAAAGAATTAGATTTGTTTTCTATCCACAAGATGGCTCCTCCAACAAAGAAGTTTCCATTGGAATAATATAGCTCTTTATCCCAAAAATCAATATCTTCTTTTGTTTCAGTAATTCTTGAATCAAATATATGCCAAGTTATTATTCTTCTAAGATAACTTCATATTCCAGTGATTAACTAAATGTATTCTTTTTTATTTAGATTTTTTAAAATTACATAATGAAAGATAATGATTGTTGCAACATGGCCGAGATACGAATTTTCACCAGTTCGACTTAAAAGATGGGTATACCCCTCATTCCTATATATATATATATCTACATATCATTATTTTTTTATTTTTAGGGGCCATATCATAAATAATTTTTCTTATTTTTCATGTTTGGGGATAAGACATTGAGATTAGTTGCTCATCTAAGTTAATCATAAATAATTGTTATGAAATAACCATTTTTCTGGAGTTGCTACTAATCTATTTGGCTAGGTGAGATTGGTCACCTATCGGGGTTTGTCTTTTAAGGGTTACGAAACCCAAGAAAACAAAACCCAAGATCCATGTTGATACCAGAAATAATGTGAAAAGGTCTGAGTGTCAGTTACAATCATGAGTAAAGATTGATCCTCTCATGATTCTTAAAAATCAATGCCTATTAATCCTATGTTAACTTAAATCTAATTTTTTTTCTATTTTAATATTTGATATTTAATTATATTCCCATATGTCAAAATTTTCATAAAATAAATATATTATGCCATATAAGAAAATTAAGTTTTTAATTTTTTTTCAAAAATTAAGTTTTTAATTTTTTATCTTCCGTAACCACTAGAAAGTAAGAGGGATACAAAAGGTCAAAATATCTTCCATACCCCGTTAACAGGCCAGAGGAATATAAAAGGTTTTACTACTCAACATCTCTTACGTACCCTAGTAGTGGACTAGAGGAATATGCAAGGTTTCACTTTCTTAATCATAATTTATTGTGTACCCCACTAGAGGACAAGAGGAATATAGGTTTTACGTTTATAAAATTTGAAAAATATCGATTTTTGCTTTAAAAAGGATATTTTGTTATTAAGATAGTCTGCAGAATCCCACTTATATGTCAAGAGAAATTCCACATACAATTTTAACATAGGAGATATTGCCTTAATTTTTAAAATTCCAATTTTATTTAAGTAATAATAGAAAAATTCCCTAAGACCCAGTTTAGACGAAATATACTAAACTCGACTCTAAGGATTTAATTTGGTTGAAATGACCAATATGTCCACTAAAGTATACCTTTGATGAAAAAGTATCCCAGTGACCTTAAAGGACACGATTCTAAAATAAATTAATTAAATTTTCCTAAAGTGTACTTTTGACATATAAATATCTCAATACCCTATAACTTCATAAATGAATGAACCTATTCCCATAGCCCATAGCACGTTTAACATTAAGTATCTTAATGATCATATAGGACTTGGCTCTAATGTAAATTAATAAAATGCCTTTAAACTTGACCTTTGACATATAAGTATTCTGGTACCCCCTAAAAGACATGATATCTTTATAAACAAATAAACCTATACCTATTGTACGCCTTTGACCTACAAGTATCTTGATGAACACATAGGAATCAATTCTACAAAAAATTACTAAAATGTTCCTAAAACTTACCTTCAATGTACAAGTATCCCGGGAATTTAGTGGACTCAATAGTGGTATGAAATGATAATTATACCCTCCATGGGTAACTTGGACATCGAAAATAACCTGGAATGCAAAAATTGCTAATAAAATCCTAAATTTTTCAAAATTACATTTTGTACCTCTATCAAAAAACTAGAAGAATACGAAATATTTTAATATTTTTTACACCCTTACAGAAGCCTAGAGGAATGCTAGAAATATTCCTTAATTGGAAATTTTATATAGGAAAAGACAACTTGGACCTTAAACATAAGTTTTCTTAATAGACGCCAAACTTTGCAAATTTTGCAATTTAGTCTCTATATAAAATATACACATAGTTAAAAACATAATACATCACAAAAAATCATGGAAATCATATCAACAATTCTAAAAAGCATTCAGACAACCAATTATGACCTTAGAGCAAACTTTTCAAGTTTTGCAAGTTAGTCCCTAAACTTTCTAAACTTGCAAAAACACACCAAAATAGTTTAACATATGTAAAACATATTCAAAGATGTTAAATACACATGAAAAATAGCCATAAAGGTCTATAAGTTATTTAGCCAAGTATGATAAGCCTTGAAACATAACATTTCATTTTTACAATTTAGTCCCTATGTGATATATATATATGACAAGATAACAAAAAATATGTCAAAATCAACATGAAAAACGCGTGAAAATCATATGAAGTATTTGGCCAAGCACCTATGGCCTCAGAACTAAATTTTTAGCTTTTTGCGAAAGAAGCCCCTAAACTTTACAAAATTATAAAAACGTATAAAACACACTTAAATATATAAAAAAAATACAAGAAAAACACTCTTAAACATCTCAACATAGATTCAGCCATGCTTTGAGGGCCATGGAAAAATTTTTATAATTTTTACAATTTAATCCCTCTTTCTTCCGTAATTCTAAAACAATCTAGAAAAATCAAAACATTACAAAATCATCAACATATGATTCAACAAACCTTGGAATCACCTTCGAAATCTTCAAAATTTTGGGAAAATTATTTTTAAGCTTTCACAAGTTTAAAATATAACAAATTAATAGAAAATATCACAAAATCAATCATGAAAAATTATTCAAAGACTATTATAAACTTCAGCTAGCATGTATTTCACAAAAATAAAATTATTTTTCCATTATACTTACATGAAATCAATATACGCATATCTTATAATTTTATCAAGCATAAATATGCATAAATACATAATAAATAATGAATAAATTAACATAAATCAACATGAAAATATTAAGAAAAATAACATAAAAATAAATACAAGAAAATAATAATATTTCTACTAACAAACACAAATTATCATGACAAAAATCAATTTATTGCTACTGAAAATTAAATAAAACAACAAAATCAAAAAGCTTTGTTCATAGCCATCATACTTGGCCTTTCAACATAGATTAAAATCCATGACACAAGCATGATTGTTGCTCAATAAAAGGAAGAAAAACAAATGAAAATAACAAAAACCAAAAAAATTATAATTATATTACCTTTAAAAAGCTTAAAAACATAAGAATTTTAATGTTTTTTAGCATATTTCCTCCCAAAATCTAAAGCTTTCAAAATGAACAAACCATCCCCTATCTATAAGGGTTGGAAGATGGCTAAGGGGTGTATGAAACCCCTTGGCCGAATGGCTTCTAGCCATTTCTATAAATTTTCATATTTTTATTTTATTTTTTATTTATTAATTTTCAGATTTTTTTTTTCATTTTTGATAAGATTTTATTAATGTTTTTTGTCATTTTGCATGTTTCATCATGCATGACTTCACATGAGAGAAAGAATTTAATTTGAATAAAAGCAAATTATAGGGATTAAATTATAATAAATTAAAAATTATGCATTTAAAGAATAAAATTTCACATAACAAATTTAATTATAAATTTAATCAAAATAAGCTTCATGGACTTGTTAGAAAACAAAAATGTGATCATTGGGCTTGTCAAAAAATTAATGGGTTTATTAGACCCATTAGAAAAATTAATGGGTTTTAAAGCCTGCAAAATGGAAAAAATAAATTTTGGCCCACTAAAAATAAAATTAATTAAATTTCCATATAAAAATTCAAAAACGAATTTTGAGAAGTTTTATGTGCAAGAAAAAGGTGATAAGAACTCCAAACTCGTAAAATTTTATGAGAAAAACCTTTACGAAACAAAGTTGCTATTTGAAAGAAATGCAAAACTCATAAAATAAATTGAATTTTTTGAAAATTGATTTAATATGAATTTAATAAAAATATTTGAAGAGTTTTAAAAATTATAAACTTAGAAAAATCCTACCAAAAAATTTATAGGATAGAAAACTCCATATTTTGGAAATGAAAAAATTCTAAAAATATGTTCAAATTATATAAAAACTAATTAAATTTAACATATTAGTCAAAATATTAATTTATAAAAATAATAAATATGAAATATAAAATCCATAACAATTTTTATACGAAAAAATGTCACAAGCATCATACTGTGGTATTATAAAAAATTCATATTTAATAAATAATATTAATAACTTGACACCTTATGGTATATAATGCCAACATAAATTTTTCATTGAATATTGCTTTTTTTTAGGTGTATATAGACATAAATACCACACATGTATTGGTAAAATTATACGACAGTCAACTTTTCAAATTTTACAAACAATTCTTGAAAATTCCTAAAAATAAGAAATTTAACTGTGATAACATCTGCAAGAATAAATTTTAAAATTTTACAAGTATAAAGTTAAACCTTGATATTCATCTTTTTATCCGAGATCAACCCTCGAATTGGCACTTTTTTTTATCACATGCACTTGCAGCCCATTAAGTAAGACTAAAAATGTTTTTGAAAATGCTCAATCCACCTGAAAAAAGCCTACCTTATCGGATGGCCACTAAGTTCTTAGTCTCGAATATTTTTGGATTGTCAATAAAGGGTTTTGGATAAAATTAAGTGTCAACAATTGCCTTCTTTAGCCGTTGCAAAAAATCAAGAACAAGGCAAAAACTAAAATAGACATGACTTTGTTTAGGCTGAATAAGCTTTTTGACAAAAAAAAGGTTTTTTTAATATATACCAATTGCATTGAAAAGAACCTAGGAAAACTTCGTCTATCCTCTTACTTAACCAAAGTTCATTGCCTTAAATCCTATTTCACCTACCTTACAATAAGATCATATGAAGAGGACATCTTCTTAAAACCTTCTTCACCTAGCTTAGATAGGATTGCATGAAGAGGTTAGCCTTTTTCTCTTACCTTAAATGGAATCGCACGAAAAAGCTATTTTCTTAAAGCCTTCTTGACCTACCTAACACTAGATCACATGAATATGCCAGCTTTTCTCACCTACCTAACACAGGATCACATAAGGAGGCCATTTTCTTAAAGCTTTCTTCACCTACCTTACACAGGATCACGTAAAAAGGTTAGCCTTCTTCACCTACCTTACACAAGATCATGTGAAAAGGTTAGCCTTCTTCACCTACCTTACATAGGAACACATGAAAAGGCCACTTTTCTTAAAACCTTTTTCACCTACCTTACATAGGATCGCACGAAAAAGTGAGCCTTCTTCACCCACTCTACATAAGATCACATGAAAAGGCCATTTTCTTAAAGCCCTCTTCACTTACCTTACATAGGATTGCATGAAGTGGTTAGCTTTTTTAACCTACTTTACACAAGATTGCATGAAAAGGTCATTTTTTTTAGAAACTTTGCCTACTCTACATAGGATTGAATGAATAGGATATCTTACTCAAAACTCTCTTTACCGTATATGAGATTGAATGAAAAAATGTATTTTACTTAAAACTCTGCCTACTTTATACAAGATCGAATAAAGAGGGTATCTTACTTAAAACTCTGCCTACTCTACACAGGAATGAACAAAAAGAGCATCTCCCTCAAAACTCCATGAAAAGGGTATCTTATCAAAACTCGACCTACCCTACATGAGATCAAATAAAGAAAGTATCTTACTCAAAACTTTGCCTACTCTACACAAGATCGAACGAAGAGGGTATCTTACTTAAAACTCTACTTACCCTACACAAGATTAAATAAAGAACGTATCTTACTCAAAACTCTACCTACTTTACAAGGCATCGAACAAAGTAGACTTAAATCCTCCTTCACGTGCCTTTCATAAGATCAAATGAAGAGGACATATTATTGATAAACTTAAATACTACTTTGCCTACCTCTCATAAGATCGAAAGAAGCAAACATAGATTTCATATATCATAGGGATTCCTATATGTTTATGAGGCTTTATTAATCTAAGCCTCATTGTTACCAATTTCTTTTTTCTTGATGGCTTGTTGTTGAAGGCTAAATGATGACTTGTTGTTTGCCTCTCAAAATCCTTTTCCTAATCTTGATTTTAAGAATTTTGGAATTATTCAACTTTTCCTAAAAAGTCACCAAATATCAAATTATGTTTATCAATTCCAGGATATAGCTTATAAGGTTATATAAGTATCTGTTCAAAGCATGTTTACAAACTTCCATTAAAATCATGCGAAGTACACATTTTATATAAATTTTAAGATTTATGGAATGGGATCACTTTCTTATTCTAACTTGAGAAAAAAATTACTTGATTGAAACTAGGAAAATTTTAGAATAACTTCAACCATGAAATTTTCAATATCAAGGAAAATGGATATGTCATTTTCATCATGATGTTAAGGCTTTCTTGTGATTAATGATCACCATCTACAATATTTGAATGAAATAACATAATGAATTCAAAGGCACAAATGGGGTGGTATTGCTAAACTTTATCTTGAAGGAATTAAAATAACAACGTCAAGTTTTATCAAGACCAAGTTTACGTGAATAATTCTTTTATAAGAATTCCTTGAAAGGCAAACAATCAAGTTATAACATCCTTTTAATCTTCAAATACAACAGCTTGATAGATGTTAAACTAATGCTCATAAACACCAAGTCTCAAAGGGTTAATTTAGGATGCCTTTGGTAATCACCAATTTCTAAGGCTGGACATAAAAGCTCTAAAAGATTATTTTGAAAGGAATCAATGTTTAGGCATGTAACTCAACTTTTTCTGACAGCATAAAAGTTTTAGAAATTCAGAGTGATTTTTGAGTTAGCATGAAGAATTTTTCACTTTGGTAACTATCTTTATTGACTTAGGAGTAATTCCAAAGCCTTTAAGATTGCACAATCATATTCTTAAGCATTTAAAAATCATCCAAAAAGATGAATTTGAAATGAGCTACCTAGGAATGGCTCGACAACTCAAATAGCTTTACCTGATCAAAATGGACTTTTATAGGTACATAGCGTAGGCCATGGTATTTAGTTTAGAAAAAAAAGGATAGATAGGCCCAAATTAAGTGATTTAGAGATAATTGAATCAAGGATCATTTTTTTCAGAAAGTATTAAATCCAGCACGTCCTTTAAGATGAGCAAATCTTTATTTCTTTATCTTTTTCTACTTTTTCATTATTCTTTGCTTTTCTTTATATCTTTTTTTATCATGTTTTCCTTTATTTTTTATTCTAAAAGAACTTGAAATTTTTTGCATTCTTTACTTTGAACATTTAAACTTAAAATTTAAACTTTATTCAGTCTTTAAAATTTACCTCATGACATTTAATCTATTCTTCTTGTAACTTTAGATCAGAATTTGCCCTTTTTGGTCTTAAAACTTTGCTTCACTATGCCCCCTAATGTGAAGGGTGATCGTTGATTAAGGTTCAAAGAAAAAACAAATTATTAGACTTAAAAAGGACTACAAAGGGAATAATTTTTCTATATTTGCAAGAGGAAAGAAAAAGATGGCCATTTGTCATTTTAAACAAAGCCATTTGAACTAATAAGAATTTCGCTAAGAGAAAAGGATTTTTTCTGAAATCATTTTAAGTACCTCAATAATATGATGCTGTAGTCACTTTTTAAAGGCTTAAGATATGCCTCTTAACGTTTTTGGCCTTATAGATCATGGTTGTGGTTGAGCCTTTGAAAAAGAAAATCAAATTGGCATGGGAAAACTTTGAATTTCATGTAATAGGCACTAGATAGAAAAGGTTTTATTCAAAGGAAAAATGAAATTTTTGGTCCAAGTTTGCTTTGATTCTTCTTGAATAAAGGATTTGGAAAAGTGTCATGAAATTTGTAGTAAAAGGATATCTAAATGAGGAACATCTCAAAATTACTATCATTATTCTAAAACATGTTAAACTATCGATATCTGAGTTTTTTAAGGGCATAACCTATTTGTTTGACTTTCAAGGCATCCAAAAAAAGAACATATAGGTGTCAAAGGTCAATGGTTGTGAAAATTCTAGGATTAAATGTCTAGGAAAATTGTATAAATAGAATTGAAGGACCCTTTTAAGAGAGTTCAACTAAATGGTGATCATCTATCAAAGAAACATTTTTCAAAAGGTTCCTATTACTCTAGATACTGAAAATCATTATTAACAAAATTTATGGTCCATGACAAAATGCACTCTATTATAAACCAATATTTATTTCATAATTCATGTTTTTTTAAAAAATACTAAATTCTACCGTCAAGATAAAAACTGTCCCTAATTGGTATATCACTATAAAGTCAATGAACCTTAGACCAATTATCCTCGATAAACTCACCAAATTTTATTGAATTGGCATCCCTAAAGGCTTATATTTTGCTTTTCCTTCCAAGGAATCTTCTAAAAGAGTTTGCCTTTTTCTTTCATCAAGGATGTCTTTTGACTTTCAAAAAGAACACAATTTCAATAACCACCACTAATAGATTTAGGATATGACATCAAACTCGTGGAAAATTATTCTGATAGCTATCACTAAAAGCTTTGGATATGCCATCAAATATTTTAAAAACTTTTTTAAATGCTTTGGATTTCATCATCAAAGACTTTAAAAACTCTTTTGAATGACTTTAAATATCACTACTGAAGACTTTGAAAACATTTTTATAATGTTTGAGGTATCTCCACTGAAGACTTTGAAAACTTCTTTAATATGGCCACCAAAGACTTTGAAAGTTATTTTAAAATGCTTTGGATATCGCTTTCGAAGACGTATCTTCAAATATCACCATTAAAGACTTTGAAAACTATTTTGAATGGTTCAAATATCACCACCAAAGACTTTGGAAACTCTTTTGAATGCTTTGAATATCACCATCAAAGCTTTGCCTTTATATATCAACATCAAAGACTTTGAAAATTATTTAGAATGCTTCAAATATCGCCATTGAAGGCTTGAAGACTCTTTTGAATGCTTTGAATATCACATCGAAGCTTTACCTTCAATATCACCCTCAAAGAATTTTGAATGCTTTGAATATCACCATCGAAGCTTTGTCTTCGAATATCACTTGAAAACTCTTTTGAATTCTTTTGAATATCACTATGATATTCAAAGATTTTTTTTGAATAAAAACTTTTGAATGCTTCAAATATCATTACTGAAGCTTTAACAACTCTTTTAAATGCTTCAAATATCACTATCTAAGCCTTGTCTTTGAATATCACTATCAAAAGCTTTTTTTCTCTTTTTTTTCCTTCCCTAAATAATATTGTTGCATCATCCGAACTTGACTTTTTAGGTTGTACCCTTCATTTGAACTTTTATGCTAAACCATGAACTTCTTTCAGCCTTTTTTAAATCTATCTTTTATAACAAGCCTTGCCTTCCCTATCTTATGCCAATGAACATGCTTTACATTAGTTTTGTTTCTAGATTTTGTAGGGCTTTTATTGACCAATAGCATAAACATTAGTTGTTCGATGAAAGGAGTAGATAAAATATCCATCCTTCTTTATAGATACTGAGGTTGCTCAGTGATGAAAGGTTAAGGATGAAGACATAGTCTGAATGAATTTCTTTGCTTTCCCAATTTTCTATGGTCCTAGCCTCCATCGGCTGTGACTTGTTAACATCTATTGATATAATCTCTTTTTCATCCCACATGAACTACCTATTGCCCCTAGGTTAGCATAAATGTGTATTATGGGATTAACTCCCAAATATTGAGTACTTTGAGGTGATTGCCTTTCAGCTTGTACTTCTATGGATCCTCAATAGAAATGCTTGGTATGATATGAGATTATTTGTATATTTCTTTGATCATGGCTTTTCTTTTGCATAGATCTTTCCTTTATAACTCCTTCTCTTTTTGTACATCCTTGAATGATTTGGAGTATTCACGGCTCTTATTTCACTTCATTGTTTTGGACTTATTTCCTCTCATTTTGTCGAGTAATGTTTTCTTTTTCTATCTTGTGTTTCATATTATTTCACCTCAAATGAAAAAAAAAACTTAAATTAATCTATTGGAATATGCATGTGCCTTATTAACATTAATATTTATTATTATCCTTGTATGATATCAATGAATGAAAAATTAATATATGGATTAATGAATGAACAAATAACAAATGCAAGAATGAATAAGTGTATAAGGCAATATTTAATAGTATGAATTGGAGGCTAAGCAATTGGTTAAATATCAAGCTTAGAGATTATTAAAAAATATGAGTAATAATTAAAGACATTATTTCATGAACCAAAATTCTTCAATTTATCCATTATACAGAACCATAGTTACAGGTTTCAAAAGTAGCCAAAAAGGATTGCTTTTGCAAGTATTTTATTTTTCCTAGCTATTTTAGTGCTTCTAAAAGAGTTTCCTAAATCCTAATCATTTCATTTTTTAAAACCTTATATTTACAAAACCAAGCAAATAGACTAAAATGTTTCCTCCATAACCATTTTATTACTCTTCAGCATTCTAATACTTCCCATAACACGATGGAAGTTTAATAGCCACATTCAACTTTACTTCAATCTAGATTACACCGATATTGAGTAGATCTTGAACCTTTTTTTTAACTTATTGCATTCTTCTATAGAATGCCCCCATGATCCTTTGTTGAATTCACAACGTGCATTAATATCATAATATTTGGGATCAAAAGGTTCATGGAGAAGCTTGTATACAGGAACAATGAGCTGATCCTCAAACAAAATAAATTATAATTCTCTATAGGTAAATGGAAGTGAATCGAATTTGCTCACTTATAATTTTCTCTCAGTTTGGACTTCGAAGGATGATGGAGTGGTGCTAGGAAAATCAAAATTTAAAGGCAGGCTGATCTAGATAGATGCAAAATTGTGTGATTTCCTTTCACTCATGTCTAAAAGGACACTAAATCCTTCCTTTAAGTCTTTAAGTAGTAATTTAAAAATACTTTACCTCTCGGATCTTGAACCCTATTTCTTTGACTGCACCCTCTAAGCTTTCAACCTAATTTATCAGTCAATCGAGCTATTTTTCATTACCTAAATTTCATGTTTGTGTGCTCCTTTAATGGATTCCAATGTATTGATTCTTACTCTAAATGATCAGCCATGTCTCAATCTTTAAAATACAATAAATAGAATAGCTTTAATATATTGTAAAAATTATGAATGCATGAGCATATAAAAAAATTTATATTAATGATTTGCAAAGAATACAATAGAGTTATAATTAAATACCCCCTACCTTAAATTCCTTCGAGAAATAATACTACAAAGAAAATAATAGAGTTAGCAAAAAATATAAAACAAAATTTGCATAAAATAAAAGTTTCATTTTTAAAATATCTAGAATTATAATTAAATACTGATTGAAAATAAATTAATCAAAATTTATTTAACACTTGAGTAATTCTAGGCTTGACTCTCTAAGCTGTCCCTAGCAAAGTCGCCGAGCTATTGTAACATAGTGTAGATACGAATCCTGACCAGTCTGACTTAAGAGGAAAGTGTACATCTCATTCTAGAATATATTTATATATCATTATTCTTTTATTTTTAGGGTCATATCATTATTATTCTTTTATTTTTCATGTTTAGGGACAAGTCATGGAGATCAATTGCTCACTTGATTCAATCCTAAATAGTCGTTACGAAGCAATTATTTTTTTGGAATTGCCACCAATCTATTTAGCTATGTGAGATTGGTCACCTATCAGAGTTTGTATTTTAACAGTTACGAAACCCACAAAAAGAAAATCTGAGGTCCAAATTGATACCAGAGATCATGTTAAAGGGTTTGAAAGTCGATTACAATCGCAAGTAAGGATCAGCCTTCTCATTGTGCCCAAAAATCGATACCCATTAATCCCATGTTAACTTAAATTTGATTTTTATTTGATTTCAATTTTCAATATTTAATTATAATTCTTGCATGTCAAAATTTTCATAAAATAAATTTATTACTCCATATAAGAAAATTAGGTTTTCAATATTTTTTCAAAAATTAAAATATCTTCTATACCCTACTAGAGAGTCGAAGAAATACAAAAGCTCTAAATATCTTTTATACCTCAACAAAAGGTCAAAAGAATATGACAGGTTTTATTTTACTAATTAGAATCTTTTACGTACCCCACTGGTGGACCATAGGAATATGAAAGGTTTTACTTTTATAATCAAATTCTCTTACGTACCATACTGGAGAACTAGAGGAATACAGAAGGTTTTACTTTTATAAAATTTAAAAAATCTTGATTTTCGCTTTAAAAAGAATAACTTGTTATTAAAATAATCCATAGAACCCCTCTTATATGCTTAGAAATTCCACATACTATTTTAACATCTAAGACATTGCCTTAATTTTTAAAAATTCTAATTTTATTTAAGTAATAATATAAAAATTCCTTAAGACTTAGTTTAGACGAAATGTACTAAACTTAACCCTAAAGATCCTAATTTGGTCAAAATGACTAACATGTCTCCCAAAGTACACCTTTGACATAAAAGTATTTTAATAACATTAAAGGACATAATTCTAAAATAAATTAATAAAATATCCCTAATGTGTACCTTCAACATATAAGTATCCTAGTACCCTAAAAGATTCTATAACTTCATAGATGAATGAACCTATTCCTATTGCACCTTCTACATATAAGTATCCCGATGATGACATAAGACTTAGTTCTAATATAAAATACTAAAATGTGCCTAGGGTTTACCTTTGACGTATTAGTATCTCGAAACCTTTAAAGAACTTAATATCTTCATAAACAAATAAACATATTCCTACTGTACACCTTTGACCTACAAGCATCCTGATGATCACTTAAGAATCGATTCTAGGGAACGTTACTAAAATACACATAAGGTTCACCTTCAACATACAAGTATCTTGGTAACCTAAAGGATTCAATAATGGTATAAAATGATAATTATATCCTCTATGGGTAACTTCGACATCAAAAAAGACCTAAAATGCAAAAATTGCTAATAGGCTTCTGAATTTTTCAAAATTATATTTCATACCCCCACCAAAAAAAATAAAGGAATACAAAAGGTTTTAATATGAATGCTAGAAATATTCCTAAATTGGAAATTTTACACGAGGAAAGACGATTTGGACCATAAACATAAGGTTTTCTTAATGGACTCTAAACTTTACAAATATTACAATTTAGTCCCTACATAAAATAAACTCATAATTGAACACATAATACATCACAAAAAATCATAGAAATCATATCAACAATCCTAAAAAGCATTCGACCAATGACTTATGGCCTTAGAGCCATTATTCAAGTTTTGCAAATTAGTCCCTTAACTTTTTAAAATTGCAAAAACACTTTAAATGGTTAAAAATATATAAAACATATTCATACATCTTAAATACACACGAAAAAAGCCATAGAGGTCTACTAGTGGTTTTGGCCAAGCATGATAGGCCTTAAAATAAAACTTTTTTTTTATTTTTATAATTTAGTCCCTATATGATATACACGTGACAGGACAACATAAAACACATCAAAATCAACATGAAAAACACATAAAAAAATCATATAAAGTATTCAACCAAACATCTATGGCCTCAAAAAAAATTTTGCAAACAAATCCCTAAACTTTACAAAATTATAAAAAACCCCTAAACGCATAAAACACACTTAAACATATCAAAAATACATGAAAAACACACTTAAGCATATAAAAAAATACATGAAAAACACTCTTAAATATCTCAACATCGATTCATCCATGCTTGGATGGCTATGGAAAAATTTTTACAATTTTTTCAAATCAATCCCTATATTTTCCATATTGACAAAATAACATAAAAAATAAAACATCACAAAATCATCAACATTAGATTCAGCAAAGCTTGAATCATCCTTCAAAGGTTTTCAAAATTTTGGAAAAAATATTTTTAAGCCTTTGCAAGTTTAAAATATAACAAAATAATAAAAAAGTATCACAAAATCAATCATGAAAAATTATTCAAAGGCTGCTATAAATTTCAGCCAGCATGCATTTCAATAAGAATAATTTTTCCACCATATATTTACATGAATATCAATATATACATATATCATAATTTTTTACCAAGCATAAATATGCATAAACACATAATAAATAATGAATAATTCAACATAAATCAACATGAAAATATTAAGAAAAATACCATAAAGTTATATACATGAAAATAACAATATTTCTGCTAACAAGCACAAATTATCATGACAAAAATCAATTTATTATTAATAAAAATTAAATAAAACAATAAAATAAAGAAAATTTGTTCATAGCCATAATACTTGGCCTTTCAACATGGATTCACATCCATGAGCACAAGCATGATCCTGGCTTACTAAAAAGAAAAAAAAAACAAATGAAGGTAACAAATACTAAAAAATTTCCAAGTATTTTACCTTAAAAAAGCTTTAAAACTTAAGAGTTTTAGTGTTTTTTTCCTCCCAAAATCTAAAGCTTTCAAAATGAAAAAACTATCCCCCATTTATAGGGGATGGAAGTCGACAAAGGGGTGTAAGAAAACTGTTGGCCGAATGGCTTTTAGCCGTTTCTAAAATTTCCTTATTTTTCTTTTATTTTTTATTTATTATTTATTTGGATTTTTTAATTTTTGATAAGATTTAATTAATGATTTTTATCATTTTTCTTGTGTCATCATGCATGATATCATCCTCTAGAGACATGAGAGAGCAATAATTTAATTTGAATAAAAACAAATTATAGGGACTAAATTGTAACAAATTAAAAATTATTTACTCAAAGAATAAAATTTTACAAAATAAATTTAATTAAAATTTTAATCAAAATCAGCTTCTTTAACTTGTTAGAAAACAAAAATGTGCTCATTAGGCTTATCAAAAAATTAATGAGCTTATCGGGCCTACTAAAAAAATTAACGGGTTTCAAAGCCCATGAAATGGAAAAAAAATAAATTTTGGATCAATAGAAATAAAATTAATAAAATTCATCATATCAAGATTCAAGAATAAATTTTTGAGAAATTTTTATGTGCAAAAAAAAGGCAATTAAAAATTTTAAATTCGTAAAATTTTACGAGAAAAGCCTTTACGAAAGAAAATTATTATTTGAAAAAAAAAAAACAAAACTCATAAAATAAATTGGATTTTCAAAAAATGATTTGATGTAAATTTAATGAAAAATATTTGAAGAATTAACAATTATAAACTCAAAAAAATCCTACTAAAAAATTTACGAAGTAGAAAACTTTATATTTTGAAAACAAAATAACTCCAAAAATATGTTCAAATTATAAAAATGAATTAAATTCAACACATTAGTCAAAATATTAATTTACAAAAATAATAAAGATGAAAATATGAAATACATAATAATTTTTACCAGAAAAAATTTTAAAAGCATGACACGTGTAGTTTTATGAAAAATTCAGATTCAATAAACAAATTTAACAACTTGACACTTTGTGGTATATAATGCCAATATGAATAAAAATATACGACATAAATACGGCACAGGTATCAATAAAAATATACGATAGTCAACTTCTCAAATTTTATGAAATATTCCCAAAAAATTTTTAAAAATGAAAAATTTGACCATGATAATATTCGCAAAAATAAATTTCAAAATTTCACAAGTTTAAAGTTAAAAATTAATTTTTTTTACCTTGATATATTTTCTTTTTATTCAAGATCAGCCCTTGAAATGACACTTTTTCCATCACATGTACTTGCAGAATATTTTGAAAATGTTAAATCCACCCGAAGGAAGCCTACCCCCGTTGAGTGGCCGCTAAGATCTTAATCTTAGATATTTTTAGATTGTTATGGAAGAGGCTTAGACAAAATTATATGTCAACAACCATGAACCAACTCTAGAAAATCTGCTGAAACGTGGGAAGCAAATGGTAGTAACACTACACATACTCTTAGCATAGGATGCAATATTTATGCTATTTTTTTATCATTTTTACTTCTGTTTGAGTATATTTTTGTTATACCGTATCCACTGCTTAGTTTTTTGAAAGAATCTGGATAGATCCAACTTATCTAGGATCGTTTCTATACGTGGAGGGAAAAAAGTTTTGTAAACTCAAATCCTATTGCAAAAAGGATTGAATTTTTTCCTTCTGGAATTTCTTCAAGTCTTTAAGCAGATTAGCATAAAAAACTATGCAACATGACTTCTCAGTCAATTTCGGTGCGTTATACATTACTTTTATAGTCACCACCACGCATTCATAGCAACACATTTGTATTTATACATATGTTAATATTCTTAGCCATATTTTAATGATAATTTGCCATGATTTACTATATAATTGTAATTAGCCTTAGCTGATTCGAAGTATATAGATATTTGATACCATAATATCAATTTCAATGTGAATTATTATATTTAATGAAGTTTAATATGCAGGTTCATTGTAGTATAGATTCCAAGGATTTATGACATCTAAGAAACCAACACCGTAAGTTTGCATTATGCAGATTCTTTCATATTTCAAAAAATAAATGAACGCATTGAGATGGCTTAAGTTTTGCCTAAGTGTGATCAAACCTTTAAGTTAAATCTTTGTAGAGTAGCTGGATAAAAGGTTGGCTATAATTGGCTTCGATCAAATCAAAGGCAAGCCATATTAAGGTCGGATTTGGTCATAGTGATTTACACAACATTTTTTTTTTAATTTTCACAATTTTGTTTAAATCATTTGTTTTTCTTTTTCATTCAAACTTTATTTAAGCCAACTCATTTGTGTCGTTTACCATGGATTTAATCTTTATTTTCTTATTCAGCTCCATGTTGATCATTGTGTCAGATAGAGAAGTTGAGGAGCAATGGTAAAAAGTGCGGAAAAAGGAACTATACAAACTCTTTTATATTTTCTTTTCTTCCCTAATACTTCTTCTTTTGATATTTAAATTTGAAAACAAACTCGTTTGTTGATTTCATAAAAGATTTTGATCAAGCTACAATTGATCTTTTTATTTTATTGCTTTTGTTGTTGGCATTTGTTATTTTCTTTCCCCATTTTCTTGACTGCAACATTCTTGTTAGAAACTTTAAGAAGAGAACAACTACTATGAGTGGAGACTTCCTCTCTGAGCTAATGCCTATATATATTATAACATGGGTTGGGTCTGATTAAAATATTAATCACGATAAATATAGAACCAATTACGGATATACATTAGTTAGAACATACAAGTTAATACATAAAGTTTATAGTTATCAAATACCATCTAAAAAGAAATAAAAGCACTAATACTAAAATTTTTCGTTTGCAATAACATTTCTTTTGCAAGCATTTTACGAGAAAAGTGATACTGCACTTATGTTTACTTATAAAAACATGTACAAACAGTTACACCAAAATAAGTTGCTGTATATATTTTGCTACTGTAATGGCAACACTGCAGAATAGCACATGCCTGACGCTAGTCTGCCATATTAAAATTCAGTCCAAGAGGACACGAGGAATTTTGATTTTGTTAAGGATTAATTTGTCTATTCATTTTTTGGGTTGGTAGACTTTTTGTTAGGGGTGAGCATTCGGTCAATTCGGTCGGTTCGGTCAAAAAACCTTCAAACTGAATTAACCGACTTAGCTAGAGGAACCGACCGAACCGACTAAATTTCGGTTTTTTTTTGTTTTTTTTCTTTTGGTTTTTGGGTTTGGTGTCTCTACTATACATTATTTTTTAGTTCTAAGATTTGAGGGATATTTTTGAAATATTTACCCTATATCAATCCTATTTTATCTTTTAGTGAGCTTAAAAGTTTTTTTATTTTTAGTAAAAATCCTTCTAATGTTCTTGTACTATAGTAAAAAGTACATATTAATCCCTCTATTATTAAACTAGATATTTTCATCCTTAAACATTTGAAATTAGAGCAAGCAAGGGAAATTGTTAAAGATGTTATATAATATTCATTTAAAGGGTAACATAATTTTATAAAATATAACATATAAAATGCTATATCAATGTGATTTTCATCCAAAACTAGAAACACACCCAAAAGCCGAGATATACACACTATGTTTTATAAAACCACATCACCATTTAAACATATTATAAATGTCAGATTTTTTTCTATTCAGAAAGGACAAAGAGAAGATAGGGAAGGATAGGTTTAAGTTCATGTATTCATTTTATATATTTTTTAAAATGTTCGTATTTAATTTTGTGTTTCATGTTATTTTTGTTTTGTTCTTTCTTAGATTGTTGGATTTAAGTTTTTTTATTTTATTTTTAAATGATATATTTAAAGGACTTGGTTCGCAAGTTGACTCACTGATTTAAGATTCAAACCCGACCTGCTCGAGGCTTACTTAAAAAGAAATTTATTTTATTAATTATTTTTACTTCTTTTTTTACTTTTTTTTATTTTAAATGATATATTTAAACTGGTTGATTTGCATGTTAGCTCAGAGGTTGATTTAGAATTTGTAACTGATCCATTTGAAAAAGAAAAGTTCAAATAAAAATAAATTTATTTTATTAATTATTTTTACGTACTTTTACTTTTTATTATTTTTAAATGATATATTTAAACTAGCTGATTTGCATGTTAGTTCAGAGGTTGATTTAAAATTTGTAACCGATCCATTTGAAAAAGAAAAGTTCAAATAAAAATTTTACTTTATAAATTAACCAAACATTGTGTCGCAAGTTAATTAATACCTGCATCTGACCTGCTCAAGGAAAAAAATTAAAACAAATTTATTTTATTAATTATTTTTATTTTTTCAAATAAGATATTTAAAAGGGTCTATCCATATTTTACTCTGTGGGTTAATATAAAATTCATGCCCGATCCACTCAAGAAAACATTTCAAATAAGAAATTTATTTTATTAATTATTTTTATTCAAGTTATAATCCATGCTTGATCTATACATTCAATGCTAGGTCAAATTGATGTAGCTACTAAATCCTTTTACGAAAAAATTAAAAAGAATTTTTTTATTAATAATTTTTATTTTTAAGTTTTTAATTTAATTTTTGAATGATATATTTCAATGAGTTTATAAATACAGTGATACAAGTATTGATTCAAAACCTGCACCCTATGCACTTAGTAAAAAGTTTAAGATTTTTATTTTATTTTAAATGCTGCTACAAATAAGTATGGCACACATGTCAAATTCTTTTGCTTGTCGATAAGGTTTTTTTTATGTTTGTTTCTTTTTGTGGTAAGTCAACCTAAATAGAGAATAAAATACAAATCACTATTTTATTATTTTTTACCTCTTATAAATAAAAAATATACATTATAATGTTTAAAAATTTATATAACATTTGAAAATGCATTTGTAATTCATAATATATAAAATAAACCAGTATCAAAAACATAATTTTCATAATTATGAAATATAATTCTATTAATATTATTATAATTTTAAAAATTGATAAATAATTTTTAATAAAATTAATGTAAAATTGTTTTTTATTATTAAAATAAAAAATTAGAAAACCCATAAAATGAGAGCTTAATTCTAGTTATCAAATGATTTTTAAATAATAATAATGGAAAAAACCCTTGAACTTTACAATTTTATCTCTCTAAGCTCTTATACTTTTATTACAAATAAGCCCTTCACCTTTAATTTAGTCAAATAAACATTTAGACCTTTATTTTATACTCAAATAAACCCTGAATCTTTAACTTTTACTCAAATAATTTCTTTAACTTTTAATTTGTATCCAAACAAATCCTTTAACTTAAATTATTATTTTATTTTATATAAAGGACTATTTGGACAAAAATCAAAACATAAGAACTTATTTGAGAGTCTAATAAAAACACAAGAACTAAGTAAAATTACAAAATTTAGGGCTTTGCCAAACAATTATTGAATGATTTTCTAAAATAAAGATAAAATATTAGGTGATATAGTATGAACTAGTCATATTAAAAAAGAAAAAACTAAACCGGCTGGTCACTACAATTTTTCCTACATAGATAAGTATTCTTTGATCGAATGAAAAATGATAGTAATAATATAAAGAGAGATGAATCGCAGCTAAACAGAAGGAAAATAATAATTACAAATTTAATTTTTCTTAAATGGTGAACACACAAAGAACATATTTCATTCATTATTCCCACATATTTTTTGCATCATGCTTTTTTCTTTTTTCCTTCTTTATTATGAAGTGGGATTCCCCCCCCCCCCCCCACATAGTAGGGCTCTTATCAGCCACCTACATATCACACAAAATAAATCCATCTCCCAGTCCATTTCCATATCTCCTCACCAATCAACAGTAGCCAGCTCACCGCCATTACCACCACATTACACACAATTGAAACAAAAAAAAAAAAAAATAGAAAAGTCTTGTACACTAGAAGGTATCAGCAACCAACCAGGGTGACCATTTTCCTTCCCTTTTCAAGCATTGAATTTCTGCTGCATGAGGGAGTGGAAATAATATATATATTTTTGTTACCATTGTTCCATCTTCCCATGTTTGGCTGCATGATCCCATCTGAAGAAAAAAAATGAAAAACCCTAAAACCTATTGTAGAGCAAAGCATCACAATCACATTCAAGGACTTTAAACTATGTTGGTTCACCTGCATTGCATTGGATCAGTAATTGAGTAATTAGTAAAAAGTATTGTGGTAACCTTTTTTTCTTGTCTTGTTTTTGGCTGGATCAATGAGATACTTGACTTGGACACCGAGTCAAATATAAAAAAAAATAAAAGGAAAAGATTTATTTTATTATTATGATTCAGCATAGAATTTGTTCAGGCCAACATATATATATATATATATATATAAACAAACATCCACCAACTCTAGGCAGACACATTAAATGTGTTAAGTAATGTGACATGTTTTACCAGAGTTGTGTAGGTACCTGGATTTAGCTCAAGCATTTATCATTATTAAAGAAATAAAATGCATAAATATACGATAGAATGCAGTAAAAATCTCAGGCCATTATACATACGTTATCCAATTTTTTTTTTAAATATCTATATTAGAAATGTGTTTGACAAGTTAGTGGACATGCTATGGAGATAAAGTCCTTTAAACTCTGTTGCTCGGACTCGTTGATTTTGGCCACGCATCCGTGTCGACGACGCTGACACGGGTATGGAATTTGTGTCAGATTTGTGGGAGACGGCAGCGGCGGCGGCAGCAGCAGATGAAAAAGGAGGAAGAAGAGATGCAGTGGCCGTGAAGGTTCAGAAAAGAAGAAGAAGAAGAGGAGGAAAAAAGGATGAGGCGGCGATAAATTTAGGAGGAGGAAGAAAAGAAGGGAAGATGGAACGGCGAAAGAGAAGGAAACGAAATGGATGAGCGGCTGCTGCTCCAAAAGAAAGAAAACGAACTAGGGTTTATTATCATCCATTGGGCTTGAAAACTGTAGGCCCAAATGTTTTAAATAAATCAGGTCCAAAGTCCAAAAATGTTTAGGGTAATATATTTTTAAGCTTTTTATAAACGTATCAAAATCATTTAAAATTGATAATAATTAAAAATAAATTTGATAAATAAAATATTTAAAAATATATGAAAAAAAATTTATCTATATAAAATACTAATCTATTATATATTTTAAAAAAATATTTAATATACAAGTACCATCAATAATTCATGCAAGTGTGTGTGTATATATATATATATATATATATAACGAATCTCCACAACCATGTCCTTCTCTCAAATCCTTTTATGCCGCATCCCCATGTCTTAAATTCAAAGGCAATTGATGAGTCCAATAACTCGACACGTACCTATATCCAATATCCATACCAAGTAACATAGCTTTCAAATGTATGAAAAATTTTAAAAAATAAATATATTCGTATTAAACATATATATATATAT
>JBBYHO010000002.1:3155704-3168263 GCA_038382025.1 Adansonia gregorii
AACTTAGGCAAATGTGTTCGATGTTAATACCATGCATAGGTGTGGCCTATGAACACCTCTATTGGCAAGCTTAGCAAATTTTGGAAAATTATTTATGCAATTCTCATGATAAAAGAATTTTGTTTTTCAGGCAATGCAGCAGAGAACACTCACCAACAAACTCAATCAAACGAAGTCAAAGCCATTTCATTAAACCACATCATGAATTATTTAGATATGTGCTCCCCATTTAAAATGAAGGTATTTGATATCCGTAAGAATAATCGAACACTTCAAGAGAAAACGTAGATAGAATTCGGTTACGAAAAAAAAGAGTATGGCCATAGGGTTTTAGCTCAAATCAAATGATTTTCGGAATACCATAGGAAGTTATTCGAATACTCTACTAGCAATCTTAATTTTTTCTTCTTCCAACTTCACGAATTAATCCTCCAATTTGAATTTATTTTCCATTGGACTATTTTCAAATTTGTCCCCGCATTGTTTATTCTTCAATCGAGGCCTTAATTCCACTTCTCCAGTACTCCAATTTTTCAATTATGGTTCCGTATAATTTCCCCATCCATTTGGACTCCTCAATTTCATTTTGTCAAGTGTTACTTTGTCCAATTTAATCTTGTCCCAAACTTTCTTATATTTCATTTTTTCGTCCTTCTCAATTTTTTTCAATTTAGTCCTCCACTAATTCTCCGGCAACCCCTTTTGCAATTCCTTCACACAACCATATTAATTTCTTTAATTTTCTTCCTTCCATTGTCCTTCCAAATGCATCCAATCCAGAAATTAGAGAATCCAAATATCATTCGTTGATCAAAAATTAAAAACAAAAAAATCAATTATTTTAAAGGTATGGAAGAGGTTTAGTGTCAACATTACTTATTTAAAGAATTAAAAGAAATTATTACTTCCTTTTCATATCCTTTTCTATCTTTTTTACCAAGTAGTTATTTAATTGTTTCCATTTCTTTTAATACTTCAATTAAATTTAATAATTTTAAATAACATTTAATTACATAATATAAATAAAATATAAAAAAATTAAAATATGAGATAACAGAAAAAAATAACATAATAAAATATAATTAATATAATTAAATAGGATAGTTTAATTATAATTATAAGATAAAAAAATAACATAAATAGATATATCGTAATTCTAAATCTAATACACTATATTAATAAATCAAAAGAAAATGTAAAAGGATAAATAGTCGAAAGAAAGACTTTAATACTTCACGAGACTTAAAAGCTAAGTAATTTAAAAATCATTAAGCTTTTCAAAAATTAAATAGCAAAAAAAAAAAGAGAAAACCAAGAAATCATAGAAATGTATTGTCAGCAAGACTTTAATACTTCACGAGAAAAGAAAATATCTGATTTCCAACAATTAATCAACTTCGGAAATTGGAACGAAGTATCTTATCATAAGTAAAAATTAAAAAAAAAAATTAGTTATTTTAAATATTGAATCAAAATTAAGTGTTTGTATTTTTTTTCCCTCTCTTATCCAGTTTTTTTTTGCATTTATTTATTTAATTTAATTTATTTTTAATAATTTAATTAAATTTAATAGTTTTAAATATAATTTAATTATATGATATAAATAAAATATAAAAATTAAATAAAACATAATATAAAAATAACAAAATAAATATAAATATATTAATATGTTAAATTTGTATAATACATATTATTCATATATTAAAATTAAATATAATAATTTAAATATAATTATAAGGTAAAAAATATGACATAAATAGACCATATAGAAGATAAAAAAAATTGTAAATAATGAATACTGGAAATAAAGATAACGTAAACGCTTAGTAGTTTAAAAGGCAATTAACGTTTCAAGAATAAGAAGGAAAAATTTCGAAAAAGAGATTAAATTATTAAAAGAAGCAGAAACGAAAAATTAATGACAAAAAACACTTAATAATTATTGAAATTATTAAAAGAGAGATTATAATTTCTTATTTCATTACTTTTCCATTTGGCTATTGTCGTCAAATCCAACAGAGGGGCCATTTCCCGGTAGGAACTATATATTAAAAATAATATTTTTAATAATAAAATCTTTATTTAAAAATAATAAAAATAAAAAATATTTTATATTAAATTTTAAATTATTATTTAAAAATAATAAAAATAAAACATATTTATACTATATCCCAATTTATAAAAATTAAAAATTATATATTATATATAATTTATACAATATATTATACATATTATATATAATAAAAAGTAAAAAAATATTTTATATTAAATCTTGAATTACTATATAAAAATAAAAAATAAAAATATTTTATATTACATTTTAAATTATTACTTAAAAATAAAAAATAAAAAATAAATAATGTTATATTAAATCCAAAATTATTTTTTAAAAATTAAAAATATTATATATTATATAATATCTAATATATACAATAAAAAATATTTTATATTAAACTCAAAATTACTATTTAAAAATAACAAAAATTAAAAAATATTTTACGTGAAATTCCAAATTACTATTTAAAAAATATTTTATATTAAATTTTAAATTACTATTTAAAAATAATAAAAAATTAAAAAATATTTTATATTAAATCTCAAATTATTTTTTAAAAACTAAAGTAATATATATTATATATAAATTATAAAATAAAATAATGCATAGTATATATAATATAAAAACTATATGAGATTAGTAAATATTAATTATGCATATTACTAACACTAATGATATAATCTGTATATATGATCATAGTTTAATGTATAGATGACTATTACTGAATGTCCATATTACCATAACTAAATGTATAAATAACCAAAATTGATTGTACTTTAAACCATATGAAACTAAATGGTATCAAATAAGTAAATATTAATTGTTCACGTTACCAACATTGATATGACAATCATGTGTAATGTACATATGATTATAACTGAATATATAAATAACCATAACTGAATGTATAGATGACCTAAACTGATTGTATCTTAAATAATATAATCCTAAATTGATGATATGATGAACACATACAATGTGCAAATGACCACAACTGGATGTATACATAACTATAAATAAATGTACATAGGACCAAAACTAATTGTTAGATCTTTTAGTGGTGAATAAAATCAAGAGGGAGGAATTAATTTCTCTAAATTTTGGTAAATTAAAACTTTGATAAATAAAATTGAAAAATCTAAACAATAAACTTTGGAGTAGAAGTTAGTGAATAGAAATAAACAATTAAAGACAAGGGAAAGAGAAGCAAACTCAATGATTTAAAGAGGTTCGGCTCAATTGTCTACATCCTTTACCTCAACCTCATTTGCCTCTGATTTTCGCAATTCATTAACTTGAGTTGTTTACTTTTCAAGGATAAGATATAAGCTTTATACTCTCTATTTTTTAAAGCTAAGATAAAAACCTCTACCCCCTATCTCTTGTGGCTAAGATAGAACCCTCTCTTACTATTTTTGAAGGCTAAGTAGAAACATTCTCTACTTTTCAATGGCTAAGTATTAACCTCTCATTTTTATAAGGATTTGAGTGTAAACAAATAAAACATCTGAAGGTTAAGTGTTTATAAGAATTTTGGCTCAAAAGAAATACGTATCTAAAGATACAAAATGAAGAATACAAAAGTGGGAAGAATTAATCTTATACAAAGATGAAATACTTAGTGAAAATGACGGGAAAGATGAAAGATTTGGCTTTGAGCACAATTCCCTTAGTTCTTCTACATGTTGTAGGTGTTGGAGAGGCTTATTTATAGCCTTGAATATGATTATAGCTGTTAGGGATATTTCGTGACGGAATATAGTCATTGGAGCCTTCAAAATGTTATTTTCCATTGTTCCCTGTGCCTTTGTATCGATACAAATGAGTGGGTATTGATACATTATGTTTGACGATCCAAAATATGACCATTAAACAGTCCTGTATCGATACAGAAAGATCTATCTCGATATATGAACATTCCTGTACCGATACAGAATGATCTGTCTCGATACATGAACAGTGATTTCTACATTTAAAGGTTATTTGGCTACTACCAAGTATTGTATCGATACATACACATAGTGTACCCATGCATTTATATAAAAATCAATTTTAAAAGGTTTTTCATGACTTTAAAACATGTAAAACTTATTTGAAAAATATTTTATATAAAAATATGTATTAAGAACACATTTTTGAGTGCTTGAAGGAGTTAAAACACATTATAGTGTTTCAAAGTGTTTAAAAAATATTTCATGAAAAAATACTAATTTTGAAAATATTTAAACGCAAGCTAATTAAGCTTAAGTTTTAGTTATCTCAAAACTAAGATTAAATCAAAACTAATATAGCTAACAATCTCTCCCTTTTTGATATGACAAATCTTAAGGTGAATTTGCTTGTAAAACTCCTCCTTGGTCATTTAAAGATTTTCAATATAAGTCCCTTGCTTAAAAGCACTATAAAATGGACTTTTGGAGATTTTATGAAAATGTTTTTGAAACACTTGGCAATGCCATTTTTGTTAATATTTGGCTTTAAGAGTACCAACACAAAATATTAAAGATTTCGATAATGTAAATAATGTAAGCACATGTGAAATCTTTTTATTTGCTAGCATAGACATATATGTATAAATGAATTACAAGCAAGCAAATTAACCCCTAAAACCCTCCTTTTTTTTTGGAATATCAAAAATTTAAATTAAGATTAATTCAAAGCTAAGGGACTAATTACAATAAAATTTCTAAAAGGTATATTAATTATGGATAATTTTAGAACATGTATACCAATTATTGAAAAAATATATGCATTTAACTCTTACTCTGTAGTTCATCCAATTTTGATTTTTTTGTAGTCTTTTAAGCACATTTGAGAGATAGAATATATCAATTGTTCAATGATTTTAAAAATTATTAATCCATTTGGTGCTTAATGCACAATAGATGCCAGTTTTTGAATTTTTAGTACACATGCATACTACAATAAATGCAATATGGAAGGTTAAAAATTTTTTTTCAAGAAAAAGGTAACAAACTTCCATAGTTTAAAAGATCATTTGTTCATTCATGATATATTAATAAAATCATTTGAGCAAATATTCAACCAAAGAACATGCTTAAATATGAGAGTTATGCACTTACACATGTTTAAAGATTCATTAAAAGCAGATATTTTAAGCATACATTACATACTAGAATACCAATTATATGTATAATTGACTAAGTATATCATCAAACTTAATGCTAAGGGACAAGAATTTAATAATATTTGTTTGATGATTACCTTAACCTTACCAAACCTTGATGATATGCTTATTGTAATTTGGAGGATCATCATTTTTAATGTTTGAGCATTCCTTGATGATTTTGGTTTGACTTGAAGTGTTGCATGCTTAATTTGCTTTCTTTTGCTATGCAACTATTCATCTTTCAAGGATGGATTTATCTCTATGAACCTTGTAAAACTTAACAATAATCTTGGCAAAAGATAAGCACTAGAGGTACCAAGATTTTAACTATAAAAGAATATTCAATAAGCTTTGGTTTTGTTAGGAATGACAGATATTCAATGTATTTAATGGCATTTTGAAATAAAAGATACCAAATGTTGAGGAATGAAGAACATGAAGCGTTTATGGTACCAATTAAAAAAATAATATTGTATAGAAAAATTTGTATTTTTGAGCATTATGAGGCAACATGAGCATTTAATGCATTTGATTTGTGAAACACTCATCAATGAATCAAATATGATGTTTAAGCATTTGATAAGTTATATAACGATGTTATCAAGGTTTAGAAATCATGAAAACTCATTAAGGAGACTAATTTTGCATTTAAAAGCAAAAAAAAAAAACACTAAATTGGCCAAAATTCACTACTTCTATCAATACAGAGGGCTTTTGTATTGACACACATAGTGATGCATCGATACAAAGTTCATTGTATCTATACAAGTTGGTTTTTTTGGGTTTTTGTTCATTGTATTAATACAAGACTCTAAGTATCGATACACGCCTTAAGTGTTTCGAAAAATTCTTAGAAAAATATGCAATTTGGCATTGCAAAACCTATGATTTTGTATTCTCATGCAAACTTTTGAATTTAAGCATTTAAAACTCATATGAATAGTCAAAGTTTGGATTAAAATGACCTTTAAAATCAAGTTTGAATGAATTAGCATGTTTGGTCACATAAATAAGGCAATATGCAATTAAAAGATTTTTATTCAAATCATATAAGCACATGTTTAAAAAGTATTTTCAATGTTTACCAACTTGTTTGAGCCATAAATCATGAACTTACAACATAATTAAACATCCTAAGTCTCATGCAAGCATAGTTGAATATGAAGTATTAAAGAGACTTAAGAACTTACTATTGCATGTTTATGGCATCGTATCTTATAAGTAAGCTTTAAATGCTCCCTCTGAGGATATGCACATAATTTAGTCATGCAATAGAGTTTCTTAGTGACTCATGACATGAAGTTTATCAAAATTAACTCTTTATGCATAAATCATTCTTTCATAACAATATTTCACAAATCAATTTAACACATTATCATTAAGCACTGAATCATCAAATGCATGCACATTCAAGCTCATAATGGCTTAAAATGTAAAAAAAGAATTTTCATTGAACGATTTTGCATTAAAAACAATTTTTTTTAAAACAAATTCAATAAAACATTAATAATCACAACATGAATAACCAATATACATATCAAAATTTTAAAGCTTGAAGGTTTACCATCACACTTTTTTATGTGTCTAGAGCATTCTTTTGTGTTGTATTACTCTTTATAGCTCTAATAAACCTACAAAGAGGCTTTCACTTGGTTTTTGGTACCCAAATTGCTTTGGGTCCTTCAATGTTAGTCTCAAAGCCTCTTGTTCCCTTAGGGATCCATACTTGTTTAACTTTAAATTGTGTCCTTTTCTTGATAGGACAAGTATGAAAATTATGACTATGAAAATTGCAATGTAAGCACTGGGTCATGTAAACTTGAAAATATTTGTCTAAAATGATTTTCTTCTTGTTCCAAGCTTTTAATCTTTCTTTTCAAGTCAAAATTGACTTTCTCTAAAATGTTAATTCTTAGCTTAGATTCATTAGAATCATTTTTCAAATCTTGGTTTTCATTCTCTAACACAAGTTTTGATTTCGATAGTAAATCATTTTTAACTTTTAATTTTGAAATAATCTTCTTGTTTTTAGAGTTCATTTCCTCAAACTTAACTACAAGATCATCAAAAGCATATTGTAACTCATCAACTGTATAGGACTTTAAATTTGGCAAATTTGAGGTTAACTTGGGCTCATCAAGAGCCATGAAGCAAAGGTTGCCAATTTGGTCTTCTTTGGAGTCACCCTCATCGGAAGAGTCATTATTGCTCCAAGTTGCTACAAATGCTTTTTCCTTCTTCTTTTTCAATAATGGGCAATCAGATTTGACATGCCCGGATTCATTGCAATAGTAGCACACCACTCTGTTAACCTTTTTAGATTTGGATAATTTGCCTTTATCTATTTTCATGAATTTCTTGGCAAATATGATAATCTCTATATCTTTACGATCCTTATCATCATCATCATCTTCTTCACTCACAGAAGCTTCCAACGCAACTCTAACTTTTATTAGTTGCTCCTTGCCATGATTTATCTTTATTTCGTTTGTGAAGAGTAATCCGATAAGCTTGTCTGAGGTAAAGAGATTAAGGTTCTTTGATTCCTCAATTGCACTCACTTTAGCTTCCCATGACTTAGGAAGACTATTCAACATTTTCTTGACCATTTCCTTATTAGGAGACACCTTTTCGAGACCCTTTAACCATTTACAATGTCATGACTCTATCGGGCATCTCTTGATGCTTTTTTTTTGGTTTCATCTTGAACATCTCATAATCAAAAGTGAGCATGCTTATCTTGGACTACTTAACTTGATTGGTCCCTTCATGTGTGGTAGGCAAATTATCCCATATTTCTTTGGCATTATCACATGAAGATACCCTATTGTACTCATTAGGCTTTAATGCATAAAAAAATATGTGCATGGCCTTGGCATTGAATTGAGCCATCTTAGGGTCTTTCTCATCCCATTCCTCTTTTTTTTGGGGAACTTCCAGATTAGCTATCATCTTTGTTGGGATGAGTGGGCTTTTCATGAATATCTTCCAAACTTGATAATCATTTGCTTGGACAAATAGCCTTATTCTTGTCTTCCAATACACGTAATTTTCATCGTTAAGAGAGGAGGCCTCATGATTAAATGTTTTTCTTGGCCTATACTGAAACTATCACCACTAGCCATTTGCTTGGTCTTTTACGGATCTTTGCTCAAGGAGGTTAAGCTTATAAGAGTGAGACCCAAGCTCTAATACTAATTGTTAGACCTTTTAGTGGTAAATAAAATTAAGAGGGAAGTGAATTGATTTATCAAAATTCTAATAAATTAAAAATTTGATAAATAAAATTGAGAAATCTAAACAATAAACTTTAAAGTGCAAGTTAGTGAATAGAAATAAACAATTAAAGAGAAGGGAAAAAGAAGCAAACTCAATAATTTAGAGAGGTTCAGCCTTAATTGCCTACATTCTTTACCTCAGCCTCACTTGCCTTGGATTTTTACAATTCAGTAACTTAAATTGTCTACCTTTCAAGGACAAGTTATAATGTTTACACTCTCTAGCTTTAAAGGCTAAGATAGAAACCTCTACCCCATATCTTTTATGGCTAAGATAGAACCCTCTCTCACTATTTTTGAGGGCTAAGGAGAAACCTTCTCTATTTTTCAATGGCTAAGTAGTAACCTTTCCTTTTTATAAAGATTCAAGTATAAACAAATAAAACCTCTAAAGGTTAGGTGTTTACAAGAATTTTGGCTCAAAAGAAATATGTATCTAAAGATACAAAATGAAGAATACAAAAGTAGGAAGAATTAATCCTATACAAAGATGAACTACTTAGTGAAAATGATGGAAAAGATGAAAGATTTGACTTTAAACACAACTTTCTTCGTTCTTCTACTTGTTAGAGGTGTTGGAGAAGTTTATTTATAGCCTTGATCATGATTATAGCCATTGGGGATATTTGGTGAAGGAATATAGTCATTGAAGCCTTCAAAATGTCATTTTCTGTTGTTCCCCGTGGCTTTGTATCATTACAATTGAGTGAGTATTGATACATTATGTTTAACGCTGAAAAATATGATCGCTAAATAATCCTGCATCGATATAGAAAAATCTGTTTCGATACATGAACAATGATTTTTGCATTTTAAGGTTATTTAGCTACTACCAAGTACTGCATCGATACATTCATATGAAATCAATTTTAAAAGGTTTTTCATGACCTTAAAACATGTAAAACTTATCTAAAAAATGTTTTATATTAAAATATGTATTAAAAACACATTTTTGAGTGCTTGAAGGAGTTAAAACACATTCTAGTATTTTTCAAAGTGTTTAAAAAATATTTTATGAAAAAAATACTAATCTTGAAAATATTTAAAAATAAGCTAATTAAGCTTAAGTTTTAGTTATATCAAAACTAGGATTAATTCAAAGTTAATATAGCTAACACTAATGTACCCTAAACCATATGACCCTAAACTATATCGAATAAACAAATACTAATTATGCACATTATGAACAATGAAAAGATGATAATCAGGTATAATTTACATATGATTATACCTAAACATACGATGACCATAATTGAATATGTAAATAATTATAAATAAATGTATAGATGCCTATAACTAAATGTATAAATGACCAAAATTGATATATTTAATTTCAATATATGTCAAAATGTTTAATTCTAATATTTATATAACACAATAGTAATTTGCAATTTAATATAAAGATTTTTATTTTTATAATTTTATATAATAATTAAGGATTTAATATAAATTATTTTTAAATTTTTATTTTTTTAAATTTAATATAAAGTATTTTATTTTTTATAATATAAGGTAAAATATATATTATTTTTAATTTTTTAAAAAATAATTTAAGATTTAATATAAAATATTTTTTAAATTTTATTATTTTTTAAATAGTAATTAGAAAGTTAATATATAACTTTTTTTTATTATTTTTATATAATAATTTGAAATTTAATATAAAATATTTTTTTATTTTTAATTTTTTATATAGTATTTTAGAATTTAATATAAAATAATTTTTATTTTTTATTACTTTTTAAATAATAATTTAAGATTTAATATAAAATATTTTTAAATGGTAATTATTTTTTAAATAATAATTTAAAATTTAATATAAAATATATTTTTATTTTTATTAATTTTTTAAATAATATATATATATATATATATATATACACACACCCACCAAGGGAATCAGCCCTCCTTTAGATTTGACAACAGTAATCAAATAAAAAAAGTAATGAAATAAGAAATAAAATGATAATTATACAATTTTAATAATTAGTATTTTTTAATTAATTTTTTTATTTTTATTTTTTTAATAATTTAAAATCCATTTTTTTTAGAATGCTTCCAACAGAAAAACCAAGAAATGTACTTTATGGGAAGCGAAGAGACATTGATTTTCAAAATAATCTAATTTGGAAATTGGAACGCTTGCAACCACTGCGTCTTCCCATTCGACGTTCAGCGAGGAGGCACAATAAATATAGCTTCAGCTTTTAGTCCTTAGTTTCCTCTATCTTCCCGTGCTCCATTTTCTTTTGCCTACCCAAAGAAACTGACCCTTTTTTCTTTTTGTCTAAAATTTTAAGTGTCGTGTATAGTGAGTCTCAGTCAATGGATATTAATGGAGCATTAAGCAAGTTCACATGGAGGATTGAGAATTTCTCGAGTATTAAAGAAAAAAAGATCTACTCAAAAATTTTCAATGTTGGTGGCAACAAATGGTAATTTTGTTCTTCTTTTTGTTGGTTATGTTTTAATTTGCAGTTTTATCTGCATTCCTTCGATCACTAACATTTGCAAGCTTATTTGGCAGGCGACTTCTTATCTTCCCCAAGGGGAACAAAAGGGATTATTTGTCAATTTATTTAGATGTAGCAGATTCAGCAACTTTGCCTTCCGGATGGAATAGATATGCCCAATTCAGATTAGCTGTCATCGATCAAATTGATCCTATAACTTCGGTTGTAGAAGGTACTTATGCAGCAGAATGACATTCCTATAAATCAAACAAAGGATTATCGTTTTATGGTTGTTCTTGTTATTTCTGTTACTGACTGTTTTACAACGCACATCTAGCCTATATGGGTATAGTTATTTAATTCTAAAGAACTTAATATACACAAATATTTATTGCTTTCTTCCTCTTCTTTGAATTAGTTATTTTTTTCTAATACAAAGTAGGCTATAAGGTAACGAGTTGCACGGGGTTTGAATTTTAATTTACTGAATGTAACATTTTAAAGGTGTCTTACGAAACAATTGTGTTCAGTTCTGGGGTTCAATTTTGTTCTTTTAATATCAAAGCTTTGGGAAAGATGTTACAAATTAATTGTTCTTGATCAAAATTTCTGTTCATTCCTTGTTCAACTTCTTTTTATGTTGTAAATTTTTTTTTCCTTGGATACTGCTTTCTCTTATTCTGTTTTGGCTATTTTGCATTTATCTGCTTTGGGGCTGAACATTTTATTTTGTATGTATAAGCCCCTCGGCCCTGGCTCAGGTGCTGAATACATGAAAAGCTGGCCTTTGTTTGAGGCTTGGGCATGGTCAGCACAGACAAAGACAAGATGCCGAATAGGTTATCCATATCTCATTATTACAATCTCCCATTATTAGCTTGACTAATCAAGTGGTTGGTGATAATAGAGGCTCTTGCTTTTGGCAGTTGCTACACATGGGTTTAATGCGGACGAGGATGACTGGGGATTCATTCTTACCTCTTAGTGAAATACGCAACCCTAAAAGAGGCTATGTCATGAATGATGCATGCTTAGTTGCAGCTGATCTTTGCACTGATAGGACTATTGATTTGATGTCACATGAATTGATAGTTGAAACTGGTTCTAACAAGCATAAGAGCAAGGAAGCTGATTGTGTTAAGGTAGTCATAGACAACCAGAAAACTGTAATAACCAAACCAGTAGAAATCACTACTCCACCAGCTATAGTTGCAGCACCTAGTGTTTTGGTCTTCTCCAGGACAAGATAAGGTAGAACCTACCAAACAAGAATTGCCAACTGCTCAGTCCGCTTCCCAGATTGTGGTAAGTTGGCCAAATTAGTGGTTAATATTTACGCACTTGTGTATCTCTACCGTTACTTTCTTTTCCTCCATTGAAGGCCATTGTAACTGGAGAGCCTACCGAGGAAGATATTACACATTCTTTACTAGCTTAGAGTCCGAGCTTGTGAGCTCTAACATCGTTTTTTCTCAAGAAAAAGCAAAGGAAGCTCTGGCTGAGTTAGACAAAGCCTCGACCATGGCCCCATTTAATTTTATGATTCAGGGAAGTTCTCTTCACTTAAGAAGGCATTCAAGATCCTAGCTAGTTTTGATTATTCCTCCACCTTTACAATTGAGCAAAAAATAAGTTGTTGACC
>JBBYHO010000002.1:3187828-3199006 GCA_038382025.1 Adansonia gregorii
GCTGTGTATCTTGGTATGACAACCTTCATATAGTACTATACATATTTCCTATTTGATAGAGACTTAATGTTGCATTGCTATCCAACAATCCCCTATATGAATGAAAATTGTCTGATTAAAACAATAAACTGACTCAAAATTTGGAGTGAATATTGACTTGAAATTTGGAATGAATACTGACTCAGAATGAGAGAGAATCACCATAAAGAGTATTACATCAGGATAGGTAGCTTTTACCTTTCAACCTTCCATAGCGACAATTACAAGATTTGCTTGGTTAACTCGTGAACTTGATATTTTGAATGATTCAATCTTTTTTTTTTTGTAAATCAAGACAATAGGTGTCACACAGTCCCTTTTTAAACACCTTTAGTTCTCACAGTTATGTTCATTTTGGCCCCAAACACATCCTAGTTTCTGAAAGAGCTCTAAAAAATTTAGCCTTATAGATTCTTATAGATTTGGCCACGATTCATACTCACATAGGTGATCTCTTATAAATAATATCCTGCCACACCCTACTTGATTTCATCAAGCTATAAAAATTATTAAAAGCATAGCTTAACCTAACTTTTTTGCATGTAGCACCGATTCACCATCAGAATAGGTAAGAGTGTTTAACTCTTTCAGTGCTCACACTAAGTTAACATAATTCGGTTGCTCCTTAAACCTAGATATTAGGATCTCCAGTCAAATAGTTTAGGTTACCATTACATAGCTTTTAATTTATAAGTTCAACTCCTGTTCCTCTCGATGATTTATAGACTTACTCTTTTGTTAAACCTTTTATTAGCAGATCTGTAATATTATCCTTTGATTTCAAGTAATCAATAGCGATAATCCTATTTGAGAGCAATTGTCTTATAGTATTATGTTTTTGATAAATATGTTGAGACTTACCATTATACAAACAGCTCTGTACCTTATAAGTAATAGATTGGCTATTGCAATGTATACATATTGTCAGCATAAGTTTAGGCCAACATAGAATATCTTTTAAAAAATCTTAAAGCCATTTCGCTTCCTCTACAACTTTCTCTAAAGCTATAAACTTAGATTTCATTATGGATCTAGCTATATTGTTTAGAATATTTCTAAGACACTGTAGATCCTCGATAGTAAAGACAAATTTAAATGAAATAGGATAAATGAACATGCACAAAATGAAATAGTTTCAATGAAACAATTTTTTTTTAAAAAAATTGAAAATACTTGAGTTATAGTAAGAAGTAGTGTAATTGAATAAGACAAATGAATAAAGAAAAAATGATTATAAAAACAAGGAGCTTATGCACTCAGAATCAAATAAGAATGACCAACAAATAATTGGAAAACTAATATATTATTTTAATATAGGCTAAACGTATTGAAGCATAAAATTTTAGCCTAACATCAACAACAATTTAATCGTCCTAAGAACATTGGTGATATACCATTAAAAAATCAAAACAATCGATACTGCGTGTAACAAAATTATCAATGAAACAAAAAGATAGTAATAAAAATATTACAATAAATTGGTGTAAAAAAATTATACAAATACTAAAAAATACGAAACATAAAATAATAGTTTTGTTTTAACATAAAATATTATGAATGGAATTAGATTGCATCAACCTTTGGAACCTCTGACTATAAAAGATTATTGCTTATCTATACTATTCGATATATACATTGCAATTTTTCTCCCAAGTCTTTCAATCTTGTTGCACTCAAGACACGACAATAGCAGAAACAACACAAACATAGGGATTATAGTTATCTTTCTCAGATGAATATGGTAGAACTAAAAATCAAAGAATTTTTTCTTCAGAAAGTTTGATTAAGATGAAAGCATATTATTTGAATAGTTTTAGGCTAACACTAAACAAAGCAAGAGGAAACTATATATGAAAGGGTTTTAGTGAAGTAACCATTTCAATCTTCAAAATAAACAACCGTGTCAATTCAAAATAGAAATTCATGATATTTTCACTTTTTTTAATCATTCAAATATGAAAAAGTTTTAAAATGGATTATCACGTATAAATTTCAAGTAGAATAACTGTTAAGATAAATAGAATAACTGTTGAGATAAACAACTATTTGTTTAAATCTAAACAGCGTATCAAACTTGTCTTAATCGGACTAAACTAGTCTTGAGTTGGACCATCAGGCCTGATTTGGACTAACCTGTTTTTTCCTCCTCAAGTAAACACAATGAGAACAATTTTTCATTCATTTTGAATATCAATTGTGCATTGTAAACATACACTGTACATCTCAATACAACAACCTATGTATACTATGGTTAATATTTTGTATTTGATACACACTTAATATTGCATTGATATTTAATAATAAACACAATCTAAACACATAATACTTTAAGCTCTAGTAGCTTGACTTTGTATTTTCAATCTTCTTGAATTTTTTTTGTATTTATAAAGCTTTCCGTAAGTAAATTTTCTTTGTATACAAGTTAACAAACTTGTCTTTGATTATTTTGTATGCTACTGTGGCTTGATTAATCAACATTTTCTTTTTAACATTTTTTGATTGAATTTATGCAATCTTCTATTAGAATCGAGCTTCTAATCAATAAGATTTCTTTTATTCTACTTCATTTAATTTCAATTCTATTAGAGTTATTGTTGTCTGATGTTAGATTATTATTCAGCATTTTAAGTTCATACTTTTATTGATTTAGGCAATCTTACAACTTCAAAAGAAATACATAAACCTAATCTTCCTTAAAGCATTATATATAATATGATTGATATTTGTGAAAGTCTCATTTAATCAAGTTTCACTTGATTACATCACTTTATTAGAGGGTGAAGGTCACTAAGATCATATTTTCCCAATTTTGGATCAAAATGAGCTAACAAGTCTTATTAATATAGTGTGCTAGAAAATTAATTCAACATCTTCTTTCGTGCATCCAATAGGACATAGTTGGAAATGTTACCCATGATAAATACATGAAAGGCCTCTTAAGCACTTGAGATTGAGACAAGTAAAAACATTTTTTGTGACAAATGCTTCGTATAAAAATCTTAATGCATGGACATTTAAGATAAGAATTTAGTTTTTATGCATATAACAAAAACAACAAAAATTAAATGAATTTAAAGAGACATGCACAGCGAAAGAAGAAAAAATAGATAACATAGAATTCTTTCTATTGATCATCTTGCATACTAGTAATCATAAGAAATAATTAAAATCTGAAAAAATCATTCCTTAGCCAAGGGATAGTCGATACCATTGGGCAAATTCCAATTTCACTTATCTTTGCACACTAAGCTCAATTATTACAAACTAAATCCATCTAACGATCTGACCTCTAATAGTTATCCATATAGGTGACTTAAGAAACCTTCACAAGGCTAGAATTATGGTTAACCAAGACCTATGCTAGTAGCCTTAGTTTTACAAACTAAACACTGATTCTTTTCTTGTTCTCTCGATAACAAAGGCCTAAAAGAAGAAAACACTTTTCTCTTCTTTCGTAAGTTGTAACTAAAGGGGAAAAAGAAGAAATTTTTTAGCCAAGCTTCTCCACACCTTAGGGTATGGCTAAGCTTTAAGAATATATAGGTAGGTTAAATGCAAGCTAATGCTTCTTTCAAATGCTTTTAAGACTTTGCAATTAATCAAAAAATTTAACCTAGTCCTTAAGAGATAATTATCTCTTTGATTAGGTCTATTTCTATTTTAATTTTGAAAATCACCTTATGTGTGACCCATTAGGCTCTTAATATATTGGCAATAAAAATAAATTATTTGGCTAAAAATATTTGTATTTATAGACCAAGAATGATATATAGCAATGCATCATGGCCATCTAAATGCCAAGAAAGTCAATATAGTTTAAAAAGTATTTTAGCGTACAGCATGTCAATGTTACTCAATCCTTTCATCTTATATCTTAATGAAGATAAGAGCATAGTGTGGTGTCTACTTTTAGCCCTTTTCATGTTAGTTTTATAGCTTTTAAATATTAACTCCATTATAATAGCCTTAGCCAATGACTTCATGAGTTAATATGAGCCAAGGATAGACAAGATATGTCTTTTTATATCACTTAAGGTGATGAATTCTCTTTAAATAGCTCATCTATGCTTCATGTCATAACAAAAACACCCTACCATTGGCATCCCTTCTTATGACCTATTAGTAATGAAATCAAAGTATGAGAATTCATATAAAAGATGACCTATTGTCATAAGTCCAAGGACCTTTATATACTTTATGTCACTCCAAAATTACCTTACATTAGCATACTTTCTTAGGTCTTGTTAGCGATGAAATCAAAGTATGAGAATTTATATAAAAGATGACTTATTGTCACAAGTCAAAAAATTAGTTGCATTATTGACATATGAGGGTATTTCCATACATACTTGAGTAAGATACTAAATAGAACTCTTATAGTAGGTCATGTTTAGTGAACTTGTACACTTCAACTTATAAAATAAATTACATACACCATATGCATGAAGGTTTAACATATGTTGATATTTAACCATTGTTAATGCCTTATCTTGATAATACATCAATGAACAGAGCAAATATAGGTAAAGATGGCAAAGGATAGTGTTTTAGATATCCTTTAACCAAATTTACAAAGGACCAAATTACCATTCAGGGCATTTCCTAGCAGTGGATTATTAGTCTTTTAGAGATTTAAATATTATATGCTTTTAGGGAAAATGTTTTTAAACTTAATTTTTTTAATAAGTGTTTTAAACAAATGCATTTTTCAAAGAAGTGTTTGCTTTAAGAAAAGGATATCATGAATAAGGGCAAATGTTCTCATGAATGAAAGGCGAAAGATAGATAAAAATTAAATTTCCTAGATAAGAGGATCAAAAAGGGAAAAGTTGGTGCATGGATTTTTGATTAAATTGGGGGAACCATTAAAGAGATTGTATATGATTTTAAAAGGAATGATTTTTTCTAAAGTATTAAAAGCTTAAGGTGCATTCTTGGAAAACAATTGATAAGGAAAGTTGAACTGAATCCAAATTCTCTTAAAAATATTGATATTCTATGGCAAAAGAAAAGAATAAGATGAATACTGATGGCTCATATCATAAAACTAAGAGAGAAAATTCTTGGGAAATATTGATAGGTTCGAATTGATAATGGATCTTCCTGTTTTGAAACCATAAAGGGAAAGTAGTTGAGAAAGATGAAATTGCTACCTTGTTTAAAAAAGTATTGGCATTGCATGACATTCATTGCATACCATACATCATATGATAAAATCTATGGCATTACATAACAGTCGTAGCATGCTTGGCATTGCAAGTTTATGGGCGATTTTTAAATTGTGACAAAGAAAGATTTCTCTTGGGATAATCTTTAAGCTTCTTTAAAGGATGATTTAAAAAAAAGATCAAAATGTTCTTTTTGAGAATATTTTTCAGAAAGATTTCAAAAACCTCTTCTTGAGGATGTTTTCAAAGTCTTTTTTTAATGATGTTGTTAGAGTCTTTAAAAGCCTCTCTTGATGATATTTTTGAAATATTTTAATTCCTCTTTTTTAAGGATATTTTTTGGAGAGATTTCAAAAGTATTTTTTTGAGGATGTTTTCACAAATTTCATAAGCCTCTTCTTAAAGATATGTTTAAAAGAGTTTAAGCTTCTTCTTGAAGATGTTTTTAGAAATTTCACAAGCCTCTTCTAAATGATATATTGAGGGTGTTTAAAAAGATGTTAAAAGTCTCTTCTTGATGACATTTTCAAAGGTCTTCAAAAGCTTCTTCTTGAGATGTTTTAAAAGATGTAAAAAGCCTCTTCCTAAAGATGTTGTAAAGATGTTATAAGCCTATTCTTGAGGATATTTTCTAGAGTCTTTAAAAGCTTCTTCATAAGGATGTTTTAAGAAATGTTTTTAGGAATCATGCACATGCATTCATATTGCATTACAGGAAATTGCCTAAATGGAATATATCCTTGATGGTGTCAGTGAAAATAGAAGCCATTCCTTAGTGGATGACACCGCAGGTATTATTCCTTCCTTAGTGAGTTAGATTTAATATAATGGTAGTCAGAGGGAAATAAAAAAGGAAAAGTCTAATCTAGTTAGTTAGGTAGAAAACCAGAGAAATTGGCACCTTGTAGAGAGGTTATGCCTTATTGAAAGGAACATTTTCTTTCGTTTGCTTCACTTACTTATATGGAACACTAGTGTAGTCAGCTTTGTTTGATTAAGTAGAAGGTTAGATGATGTTTTTCTTTTGTCAGCTTCACTTAATGAGGTAGAAAACCAGTGGCGTTTCCTTTTTCATTTGATTTTATGAAAGATCGGTGAAGTAAGTTTTAGGGTTAACTTTATTTGATTAAGCAAAAGATTGGATGAAGATTTTTTTATCTACTCAATTAGCTAGAAGACTGGTGAAGTTTGTGATCTTTTTTTGCACTTCATTTATTAGGTAAAATGTTGATGAATTTATTTTCTTTTGCCTTTTTCATTCGATTGGGTAAAAGGTTACTAAAGTAAGTTTTTGAGTTAAGTCTTCTTCGTTCGACAATGTGTAAGTCTACCAAAGTACGCATTTTATGTAGGTCCACTCTACTTGATTATGTGGAAAAACAATGGAGCTGGCAATCCAAGTGGTCTTTACTTGGTTAAGTAGAAGACTAATAAAGTGGGCTATGTGTTAGTCCTCTTCATTTCGTTAAGTAGAAAACCAATGAAATAAGCAATGTGTTAGCCTGCTTTATTTGGTTAAGGAGAAGAACAATAAAGTTAGCATTTTTAAATTTCAATTTGTTTTGTTAGGTAAAAAACTAATAGAATTAGCATCTCATTAATTAAGCGGGAGATTGATGGGGATTGACATTCCTTTGGATTTAAAATTAGTTAAGATATTACATATGTAAAAAAATTCCTATAAAGGAGCTTATTAGATACCAAACAAAATCGTGTCTATTTAGTTTTTGCCTTATTCCTAGGTTGTTAGCAATAGCCAAAAAAGGGTAGCTATAAACATCATATTTTGTCTGGGCCTCTAATTAGCTTTTTCTCTATTTTAGGGGTTAAAATTTTTTATTTTTGGATCTTTTTGTATGAGTTCATAAATGATAGAAAAGTACAATTGAAATGTTGGTTGGTTTCCATGAGCTTAATTTAATGTAATAGGGCATTTGAGCTTAGTTGTCCAATTTAAGGGGTAAGTGCCAGATTTGGAAAATTATGACCCAAGTCTTAAAAATCCAAGAATGTGAAAAGTCGATTGGGATATGTTTGTTAAGGTGATTAGAGTGTTATTGAAGTCATTTAGATGAAAAAGAAACTTATTTTAAAAGTCATAATCAAAAGTCAACAAAGCGATAGAAGTCAACTTTAGGTAAAGTCAATTCTAAAAAGTCAATCTTTGTAGCCTAAAGTTAGATATGAAATTAGAGGAGTTCCACAACTCAAATTTCAAAAGTAATTACATTAGAACGAATTTAAATATAGACTTTAGGTCAAAAAGGGTGTAATTGTGGCTAAGTTATGAAAAGACCTTGGGAATTTAAACTGTCGAGATTTCCTGAGGCTTACTTTGAGAGATCCAAAATATAAAATTTTAGATTTTTATGGAGAAGATGATTAGGATGCATTTTTGTTATATGACGGAACATTCAATTGCACTTTTACATGAACATATTATGATCAATTGAATGGAATAAAAAGTTGTACATAGATTAGTATAGTAATAAAGCTTTGGCCGAATTCCAACATGTGATATACATGCTAATTTTGTTCATCCATTCATTAATGGCACTAATATAATTTCCCCTAAAAGTAGTTAGAAGGTTAGTGATTAAGCTAAGATTACACTAAGATGATTAAAGCTTAAATCATCAATTTTAAGGCCTATAAATAGGGGTGATTAGCCATAATTTCACAACTTTTAAAACACTTAGCAAATTTTAGAATTTTTAGATTCTATGTTCTTTCAAGCTATAGCTTGGAATAGATATAATTTTTAACTTTCTTATTTAACTTTGTTTCAATTTCATGATTTTAATGATCAATTCATACTTATTCATGTTTGAATATGATTCGACCATGGTGTTTGCATGTTCTATAGCATTCGACCACTTTGAATCACGATGTTATGATGTATTGATCTTGTTTTGGGCTAAAATCTACTGGACTTTTTATTGTTTAAAGCTTGATTTTATGATTAATTAATGAAACCTAGCTTGAATCATGATTAATAGGCTTGAAATAGTGTTCAACTAAGGTAATCTCACTAAATCTAGGTTTTAGCCAACCAAGTTTCTTAGGATCTTCATTATTTAAGTTTAGTTCAGCTAGGTTTTGATGATATTAAGCTGAAATTTTAAAGTTTAGAAGATAGAAGCATGATTCTCCAGTTTAATTTATCGTTCAGAGATGAGGAAATGGAGGGAGCTTGGTTTAGCTACCTTCGGGTAGCTTAATCTTGAGCTTAATTATTTTATTTTGCATGATCATGCTAATTTGTGCTAGTTTGAGCTAAAATCTAACTAGATAAAACTTGAGTCTAGTGCTAGATAATGAAATTCTAAGATCTTGAACATGTTAAAGTATTTGAACAAGCAAGAATAACTTTTTCTAGGTTCAACCATGGTGGAATTTAAGTAAGCTTGAGTGGGTTTTGCATAATTGATGCTTAATTAATGAAACCTAGACGAATTGAACTTGGGTAAGTTGAAATTTATACTTAAATGAATTAATTTAAAAGCTTAGTTGTTCAATTAATGAGCTCAAATATTTGAAAACATGTTTTGATTGTTAATCATGTTGATTAAATTGAATCCAAGCTTGTTTTCTTGTGTTTGATTGTTAATTTATGAGATATTGATGTTTAGATTAGCTTAGGTATATTCAGCTATGTTGAATTTGTGTTTAGAATAGGTCTTATGGGTGTGTAGTTGTTAGAACCATAGGTTAATATTTTGTGTTTGACAAATTGTATACTAGGGTGTTTAAGATAAATAAAAACCTTGTTTCTTAAAAGAACCCCTAAGGGCAAGCTTTGATTCACTTAAGCGATAGGTGAATCAAAGTTTGATTTTGTCTAATAACCTCTTTAATGAGTAACTTGTGGATGCTAAATAAACTAGCTTGAATTAAAACTGATTTAGAGTAAATGAAACTGTTTTTAAGTGTTTAAACATGTTTTGTTGGGTCCAAACTTGATGAGCATTAATATAAGTCATTAGGTGATGCCTAGGTGAGTCTAATTATATTATTTAAAGTCACTTGATTGCTGGTTGCAGTACACAAGTGGTGGCATTGGTGTGCCATTCACTTGCTAAAAATAAATAACAACGAATTAAAAGTGATAAAAGCATAGACATTCACATGACTCCAAAGCATATCATTAATGTTGAAAAACATAGTTAGGTCTTGACATTGAGAAGTCTTTGTTAATTCCTCATATATGACATTTATAGAGTCTGTTCGATCTTGTTGCTAAACATTTGAACATTCATAAATGTATTTTAAAAATTTAACCAAAGGCTTCATAATCACAAGTCACGTCAAAGCTACTGCTGCAATCCAACACTATAATCTCATAAAAAAGATATATTTTGATTAGGTTATAGGCCATATTAATTTTTGTTATTATTTTTCCTGTAATTCTCATTGATTGGGCTACATAATAGGCTATTGAATTGTTTGATTCCATGATTGGATGAATATAGAAAATTTTCAGAACATGAGTTGTTTACAAGGCTCTGTTTCACTGCATGATCAGTTTTACAAGCTATTTTCGATGAGGATAATCAGCTTTTTCTCATATTTTTAGATAAAAATAGAATGAATAATTTTTGAAGCATGTATGGCTTGTCTAGTTGGTATTCCAGACAAATTGAGAAGAAAATCCAAAAAAAAAAAGTGGGTCAAACATGCTGTGCAATGTAGTAATATTCAATTAAAAAACTACTTGATAGCCAAAATGATTTTATAGCATTTTTTGAATATTTTTAGGTTGAAATATAGTGAGTCGGCAATCATAGAAAATATTTTGGTGATTTTATGTGATAATAATAATCTGAAATAAATTCAAAAAAACTAAAAAGTTTAGGTCAAATCTATCTCTACTTCAGTTTTCTCCAGGTTTAGCATATACTATCCTGAGATATTCGAATACCTTAGAATTGATTGCGGAAGTCTTGTTAGTGTGAACAGGTCTAAGAGGGTCTTATAGATGGTCCCTAGTGTCTCATATTAAAGCTTCCAAATCAGATTAAATAAAGTTGATTTTTAATATTACTTTCAAAATTGTGATTTCTTCAATTTTATGATTTCTTTTAAATAGAGTCAAAATTATATAAATACTAAAAATGGAGTCAATAAGTGAGTACTTTTGGAGTCAAGTTTTCAATGGAAATTTTCCTCTATAAGATTTTCACTCCAAAATTGTTCGTAAATCAAAGCTAGTCCTAATATGAATTCCAAGATACATTTTTAGTGATATCTGTTTAATTTTGGAATAAATAAAAGAGGGATTATGATTGTTAGACATATGATTGAAAGCAAAGAAAAACAAATTTGGTTATGTGTGAATAGTTGATATCAAGTATTGGATATCATAAGAGGGATCAAGTCCTTATGGTGTAACTAATTCCTAAACCCAACTGTATAAATCTCTGATATACACAAATAATAAAATCATTCCTTTAGATTTCTGCAACTCTTAAGTGAATGATTTTAATAGGTGATCGATCGCACTTGTAGCCAAAATAGATTGGTGGCAACTCTTTAACACAATCACTATTGCATTTCTGTACAAGAGGTTCAGACGATCTCTGGTATACATGATCATAAAATCGTTCCTTTAGACTTCTGCAACGCTTCAGTGAACGGTTTTAATAGGATGACCAACCATACCTATAGCCAAAATAGATCGATGGCGAGTCCTTAACCCAACACTCTTGTATTTCAATACAAGAGGTTTAGATAAGCTATTCGCCTGACCAGCTGGGGCTTTATGATGATTTGAAGTGTTATCTGCTCTGATATGTTGATGTCTGTATCTTGATATATTACGACAATAGCTATCCATATGCACATCCTATTATAATTCTAAGTACAAATATATGTCCTTGCTTTCTTAGAAGTATTTCTCAGTGAAGTTATTATAGACTAGTTTTGAATGATTTGTGGATTGCTCGGATTTGGAGTTAAATTTGTTACTAAA